>JARJUA010000075.1:0-175351 GCA_030787035.1 Aschersonia sp. MBC 877 | reverse complement strand
GAGCCGTGGGCCCCCCCCCCCCCCCCCCTTGCGTGAGCCAGGACCCTTGCCGGCTGACCGGGCGACCAGTGGGGCTGTGAGCTAAATTAGGACAGGTTTCGAGCCTGTGCACGTGATTGGTGAAACCCGAGATATCAGTATTGACCACCAGGCCATCATGTCCATGGCCATCATGCGATAATAGGGTGTGCGCATCTGGCATCTCGGATCACCATGATACAATTAAAGGTACGGGCTCTCTCACTTCATCCCCACCAGTTCCAGGTCTACGTTACTGATGCGCATCACGACAGACGATGCTGAATTGCATCGACAATTCAGGTGCCGCCCTGGTAGAATGCGCCCTGGTCGTCGGCCAAAAGCGCCATGCTCGAATCGGTGTGCCCGTCTGACCTTTCCTTTCTCACCATGCATATCTGACCGCATTGAGCAGGCGATCGAATTGTCGTTGTAGTACAGGAGCAAAGGGGCGCTTCGTCTTCCGGCATGGCGGGCATCTCGGCCGCCGCAAAAGTGAAGCGAGGCGACATCCGACACGCCGTGGTCGTACGGACGAGGTATCCTACGCAGAGACGGGACGGCTCGGTCGTCAAATTCGATGACAACGCATGTGTTTTACTTAACAAGTCTGGGGACCCCGTCGGATCGCGCATCAACGGCGTGGTCGGTGCGGAACTCAAGAGAAAGAAATGGAGCAAAATCTTGTCAATGGCTCCCATGCAAGCGTAGAAGGAGGCAGAAGCAGAAAACATACAGCGCGTGTATTTCATGCCGTCTGACTGGGTCTGGTCGGCCTGCCGCGCCGTGCATTTGAGGACATCCGGAGACGATTTGCGATTTGACATGGGCAAATCGCAAGTCTTGTAATGAGCATCTACGAAGCGTCCAAATAGCGCCCTAAGACTCAACTGAAACCGTCATTTTGACCATGCAAACTCAATCTTTACTTCACGCGAAACGAATAGGTCAACAAAAACGTAATACACAGATCTTTATATTTTGTCTTCGCGAAGAAGTGCCCGCTTCAAGCGCCACAGCTAAACGCTGTCATGTTTCGTCCATTCCTACGTCTTTATATTGTAGTACCAACAAAGTCTTCTCTCCCAGTCTTGGTGTCCACAACGCCTTGTAATCAACATGTCCTTTTTAAAACGCCGTCGTTATAATGCGATAAGGTGACGCACAATGTCTGACTCCTTTCTTGATCATGCTCTTCATCAAAATGACTCCATCCACCAATCTCTCATAGACCATAGTTGGTGATGCCCACTAGCCCGAGATATGACCACATTGGCAACAGACGTAAAACAGTTTCTTTTGATTTGATGAAGTCAGCATACCAGAAGCAGGCAATCGAGATCGGCAGGTCTGCCGATGAAAGACCCAGTAAAGCGTGGCATTTGCTTACCATGCCCGTTTCGGCACTCCGCTCTTGCGACTGGAAGAATACAGCTTCCTCGTGTTTACATTTTGGGCAATGCTTGTTCGACCGTGGGAGCTGCAGTCGAGAACAATACACTACGTTAGCCAGCAGGTTCATAAAGAATGGCAACGAGTTCCGCAGAAAAACAAGCGTCTTCCAGGTAAGCGCTTCCACTGCAAATGCTGGCTTGCACGGCGGTCCCAAGAATGATCGGAGACCAGTCTCGCCGTGCTGGTTTCGATCGCGATTGATAGGGCATAGGACTGCGAAGATGAATTTCCGCGGTGAGGTGCTTTGAGCAACAGGTTTGCATTCGAGGAGACGGTGCGGGCTTCGGGCATGTTGAGCGAACACAGAGTGACGACAATTGCCTCGTCTCCTGCAAAATCGATGTGGTCGGCCGAAACGGAAGAGGCCTCACTCATGGAGAGGCTGTCGACGCTGTCGTTATCCTCCTAGAGCTCGCGCTCTTCGTCGTAGTCGCTATAAGGATCATCGCTTCCGCTCAAAGGCAGGACAAAGCGGTATGAAGCCATATTTTCCTGGATGTCGGATCGTTTTGCTCGCACTTGCGTTGCTGGATCGCCACAGGTGTCGCAGAAAATGAGGCAACCGCAGCACAAACAAATCACAGGTGGAACATGACTGACCGTAGGATCAGACCCAACATCCTGAGTCACGCCGGCAGTTTCACCAGACGAGTTGTTCAGAACGTTGCGGAAGACGCAAGTTGATTGCGCTTCCTCGGTGAATTGACAGGTTCGACACGTGAATTGCAGCTTGTGGGCGTCCTCGTCTTCCTTGGGGTACAGCATGTTGGAGCATTCGGAGCAGAAGCGGAAGGTGATTTGTTCGAGATTTTTGGAGCCAGAGCCCTCATCCGAGGTCGTTGATTGTGGAGTGGCCATCGTAGGAGGACGAGCGATGCGAGAAGCGAGCGAGCAAGTGGCGGTTTGGGGGGATGGGGTTCGTGTGATGTCGATCGAGCGTTTTGCTTGCTATGCGTTTCGCGCACGCGAGGGTGCCGTGAGCGAGTGACGGCGATGAGTGGAATATAGTCGCTCTGCGAGTTTGTAGCCGCTGTCGGGGATGGGCGTTGCTGTCGTTGATTATGATCTTGCAAGATGACAGGAGCAAATTAGGATAGTATCGAGCAGAAGCTCGGAGTCGAATAAATTATGTGAGTCAGCCGTCGAACAAGAGCGCGTTCCAGAGGGCCGAAATAGTGGGGCGCGACTAGGCTCCCGCCACCAAAATTTATTGCTGACTTGGGCTACTTGCGGTCGTGAAGGCGACACCTGGTGCTTTTAAGAAAAGTCGACATCCCGAAGCCAGCGAGGTACAATTTTATGCCAGATGCTGATCCACTGACCACCTGAAGTGGGAAGCAGAGGTGTTTCATTCACGTACAGAGTGACCCATGGCATGCGCCACAGCACGCAGCCAGCACGTGGACGTGCCTGTTGTACAATACAATCAATCCCTGATCAACCTTCTTGATCTCCTGCCACTCTGCCGTTGCGAAGCCCGCGCCCGCGTGACCGTCGCCAGCCAGGCTTCCAATGAGTCACCAAGCCCTTTACTATGTGCACGCCACTCAGGCTTCGCAGACAAGAGCTATCAAGACGCAAAGGAGAAAGAAGGGTGCGGGTTGCAATAGCACTCGGAGTAATCGGTAGGCCTCGACAAAGTCACCTTCAGGGGGCTCGTTGTCGCGTCCGAGAATGGTGTTGCTGCAAGAGCTGCTGCTCGTAACAGCCTGGGAATACAATGAGGCTGTTACAAAAGCTTCATTGTTGGCCATCTCTGACGTGGAAGAGATTGCGAGGCTTGGACACTCGCACCATCTCGTAGTAATGGTGCATTTGCGTCCTGGTCTCGTTTCGTCGTGTCTCACACGCCGCTCACTGCAGCTCTGCATCAGAGAAAAAAGATGATAGCGTGAATTACAGGACATCCGGCAGGTCACACATCCTGTTCTGACTTTGGGGGCCCATTTCCTCTGTCACGAGTTGCCAGTAACCAGGGCGGCTGACATCGGGGCTGCAAACGCTGACGTGCTGACGTCGTGTACATATTAATTGCCTATCATCACATGGGCGTATGACATGTCCTAGAATATCGTGACAACATAGCATGAAATAGCACTAAGAAGCGTAATTGGCATCGCAGGCATGAGGCGAAGACAATCAGTCACAAAGAAGGTGAGAGGCAGGAAGCAATATGGTGAACGTGACGTACGGAGTGGGATAAGCCAGTAAGGCGGCTATTTTTATCTCACATGCGTGAGATATCAGCAGCTTCAGAGGTACGAAGGTCCATGCGCATACCTTAAAAAAGCTTCGGCGAAAGGCTACATCGATCATCACTGTAATAGCACAGTCCATACCAGGGAGGTGCCATGTGGCTGCGTTCAAAGAAAGAACGATGCCTGTTTCGGTGTCTACAACCTGCACAAGACAGACTGTTGGCGCAGCGGGGGCCGCGCGGGCACTGGCTGCGCCCAACGCCGATTTCCTATCTTTCCGGCGACAAGACCGAGATAAACTTGGACCATGCCTCCAAAAACCTGCATAAATCAATTCTACGACAGATTAGTGCACGTCACGTTCTCTCTCGACATTGCACCCTCTTGCGCCGAATGGCGGGGACCGGTGGGACAGGTCACCGGGCCAGCAGCCACAACACACATCCCACCTTTCTCCCGCCCGCCCATTGGCCGGTCACGGCTAGGGCCCCCTTGGCCGCATTCCCGCCCCGCCCCCTCCTCTTCTTCTTCTTCTTCTTCTACCAAGCACTAAACCACGCTGGGGAAACGGCCGGCCAATGGGAGAAGATGATCGCTTCAGGCGTTGGCTCCGGCCCGCAGCAGCTTCTTCGGCTCGTCAGCAGCCAATCCATCTTCCTTGCCTCTCCGACCTGCAACAGCCTTGTCGACGTGACACAATAAAGTCGCAACGCTCCTCGTGATTGCGTTTCCCCACGCCATTATATAGTCGATTGCCTCGTGTGTCGCTCCTGCTTGCCTGTGCCTGCCGACAGCTGCTCTTCACCTCGCTCTCCTTGTGCATCATCTTCTTTCTTGCATCATGGTATGTCCCATCGCTTGCCCCTCCATATGTCGTGAAGTCGCAGCTTGTCTTGGACGCCGCTCTTTCGGCGCGGCGCTCGGCGCAGTCATGGCAAGCGGTGGAACTCGACCCGTACTCGCTCGAGATCAAGATGCCGAATAGGAATAGGATCCGTGTGCTTTGAAGAATGCTCCACGTGCTAATCTCTCTATTTCCCAAAGGCTGACACCGGTCTTCCTCCCAACTGGGAAGTGCGTCACTCGAATTCCAAGAACTTGCCGTATTACTTCAACTCAGTCGAAAAGATCTCGCGATGGGAACCGCCCCAAGGCACCGACAGCGACAGACTCAAACATTACATGGCCGCTCACCACAGCGCAGGATCCCGTCCGGGTGCTGTCCCAGGCGTTCCGGAGGGAAAGATCCGCGCTGCTCACCTGCTCGTCAAGCACAAGGACAGCAGGCGACCCAGCAGCTGGCGCGAGGTTCGTGTCTCGAGACCATGATTCCATCCGAATGATGCCCTTGCTGATGACGTCCGGTGCTCCCAACACAGTCCGAGATTACACGCACAAAAGAAGAAGCCATGGAAATACTCAGAGCTCACGAACAAAGGATTCGGTCAGGAGCTATATCACTTGGCGAATTGGCGCCTACCGAGTCCGATTGCTCATCTGCCAGGAAGCGAGGGGACCTTGGCTATTTTGGGCGCGGCGATATGCAAAAGGAGTTCGAGGATGCCGCATTCAGTCTCAAGCCTGGCGAGATGAGCGGACCAGTCGTGACGGCCAGTGGCGTGCACTTGATTGAGAGGTGAGAAGTCTCGAAATTGGTCACGGTCTTCTTCGAACTCCCCTACGTTTCGTATGCTGACCACGCCGGCCCTCAGATTGGAATAAAAGAATAATGTATATCAGTGAGGTCATCATCCCCTCGTACGGTGACACTGGCCGTCGCACCCCCAAAAAGGCGTTCAAAGCAGAAGCTTCAAGTGTGCTATAGTAATCTAACACATCACACACCTGTCCGCACAAAAATCGTGTTTGAGCCAGGCAACCATGCACGTATGTGGTTGGACAACCGCGCCGGGGTGGCCGGTCACCATGGCATCTTGTTTGACAGTGCACTTATGCTTCATCCGGGGAAAGGCAGGCACACAGGATGTGACATGGAATCATTGTGCGTAGATATAGCGTAGCATGACGTATCCTAGGGGTTCGCAGTCTGGGCTGGCGGACTTGGCTGGCTAGGCTTATTGTTCGAATGCCTACTCTGAAGAGTCTCGTGTTCGGATTGAAATAGCAAGCTTACCTCTTCAAGAACTGAAAGGTATGTCAGGTCTCTTTTGGCCTTGTATGTACGTCAGCCGTCCAGGTACACCCCTTGTAATAACATCAGTGCTTGGTCTCAGCACTTTCCTCAGCACGCAAAGAGCTAATGATCGGGATGCCTGTCAGCACATCATGTCATGACAACTCAATGCAAACGGATTGTACCTTTGTGTGACTGATACGAATAGAGAGCAAGCCTTTCGTGATCTTGTCAGCGGTGAGGCTGTTCGAGACTAGAGGACATCGTGCTGCCCGTTGAGAGCTTCAAATGTGGTCGATCTGGTTGACCGCACCAGAATGACTAACTTCAATCACATTCAAGTACGAGCAACTCCATTCTTCCTATACTACTATCCAACCTGAACTTCCCTCGCAAAATAACGTTCATAATTGCACGGCCAACATGAGTGATTTGGTCAAACCTTTTGGCCATCACAGCAAACCATCACTGCCAGAGGACTCTGAGTGGCGCCCATCAGTACTCAAGCAGGCAGCGAGCGCCACTTCGGTCTCATGAATCCGATGACCCGGATGCTAATTTCACAGCCAGAGACTTGAATGGTTCCAGCGTGGTGAAGGCCACAGTCATGATTCCTGAGCTCGTCATCGACAACGCTGCGTATGGTGCCGCGCGGCTCTTAACTTCATAGAGATACGAGACTCCCATAGCGGCACCATTAATTCCGATGGTAGCTCCAGCTGCGACAGTCGTTGGGTTGTCGGACTGCATGTCTTCGTCCTCTCGTCCGCCGCTTGTTTGAATCGGGGTGGGCAGTAGTATCCTATCCGGAATGTACGGGTAAAACAGTTGGCCTAAGATGCCGTTGCCAACGACCAAAGTTGCATTCAGAGTTGAATCCCCACTAAGGGCCTTGACGGCCTGTTGGGACAAGGCCAATGTTGTGCTTCGAGCAGCAAATGCTAGCGTTGTGGAAGATGGCAAGCCCAAGGCGCCTGCCAACAGAACGGGCAGAAAGACGTTACCAGCAGCGAAGATGGCGCAGAGCAGTACAACAACTAAGCCAGAGACACTGAACAGCTGTGATCGGCATTCGTACAACTTGAATCCCCAGGTGATAATGCCGCATTCGAGGAGAGAAAGTGCAAAGTCTCCGGCTCGAAACCAGGACCATGGATTGCCCGAGGCAGAAGATGTGACAATGATGGAGGTCCAGATGGAGTGAAGAGGTATGCCGCTACTATAACCGTCCAAAACACTGCTGATGTCCCCCCGGTACCCTATCATGCCTTTCAAACGAGTGTAAGCGAGCATCAGGAGCGCTGTGACGAGCACTGGGTTCATTAAAGCGGCCAAGGCATGCCAGCATCGAACACTGATGGCGAGGGACGGAGCTGATTTGACGATGCGCTGCACGCGTACCGTTGTGATCCAACACAGCCACAGCGTGAAGGCATCCAGGGCCCTGCTGTCGTGAACGATCAATTCGGTCGGAAGTCCGGCAGCAACGACTCCGAAAAAGGACATGAATAGGTAGCCATTCTTCTTACAGAAACACCAAAGACTTCCATCATCGTCTGAGAGCATCAAGTGTCGCTCTTGATTGTCTTCACTTGGCCGCTCAAGCAGCTCCGATTGATCGGTCCCACTTGCAAAGGAAGGATCAGGTGCCGCGATATGCCTCCGGCTATCGTGGCTCCGTCCAAATGAGCATGTATATGTTTCGGCTCGACTTCCGCAAGTATAGCAAGACTGAGGTGATGGTTGGTGACAATCTTTCATCGGTTGAACAGATTGTATGGCATCAATGAGCATCAAGACGGCACGGGTCACACAAAATATAGTAGTCCACGAAACGATGTTGGTGACGACTTGCTCAGTTAACACTCTTGTGACTCTTCGAAAGCAGGCCCTCATGGAAGGATGGATTGGCTCACCTGACACTGCAAGGATGACGCTGATATCACGAATGTTCAGAGCATGGTCCATCATAACAATCGGTACGGTGAAACCAATGCCGAGATTGGCGTTGATGAAATCCACCTTCAGGGCATGTTAATATGAGTGCTCCGATGTAGCAACGGCAGAAAATACTCGCCCTACTCTTGACACGCCGGTGGTAAAAGTCGTCTTGCCCTGGGACTAGCTGGGCAAGGGCCGTAAATATGGAGAAGACTGACAACATGAGGATGATTGTGGCAAAGTGCTCGAGCCGAAACGAGATCAAAACGAGACTCAAGCCCCAGATGCTCAATTCGCTTATCAGATAAATAGAGAGCAGGCCGGTAATATCACCTAGGTGGCTTGCGGCCTCTCTGCATCGACTTCGCCAAAGATTCGGCTCAGACGCCATCGCGATGTTTCGGCTCGGTAGTTCGGCGGTGATGCCTCAGACGAGGGCTGCTTCGGATGCCGCCTACTTTAACACCGAATCACCTCGCCGGGCGATAATTCCTGAAAGGTAACACGAACACAAGAACAATATCATTTTTGGACATGCTATCAGGAAAGTTTTGCACATTGTACACGCCGAGGGTGTCAAAAAAAGATTCCATCATCACATCCGAGCCGTTGCGTGACGTTCTCTGCAAGTCCGAGCAACACGGTCATGTCTCGCATGTGTTCGTTCGCGGAGACTTAGGAAGCACGACAGATAACGCAGGAACACGTATTGGCAGGCATCCGTGAAGGTAGCGCACAGTGAAAGGCATTTTGACGAACGGTACCTTGGAGCCCGGCTCAGGACGTAGCGCCATCAGCGTGTAAAGGCAATAGGTAGGAGGCGTCGTCATCATATTCGTCGGCTATATCTCAGAAATGATTGGCTTACGAGACGTATGGCGCAAGTGGCTTGCGTCCCCTTCGAAGGTCTATGAACATGAGCAGGCCGTCCGGCTCACCTTCCAACAAGTCTTCCAAAGGATTGCGGGAGGTTTTGAACTGAATAGGCTGCCTGATGTACGACCTCGGTTGAAACGACGGCAACAGTCCAGTTCGGAATGGGACGACCAATAGAAATACACAGCGGCCAACGCCTCAAAGGACCCGGGCGTATACCTCAGGATAGCAGGGCCAAAGTGATCACCTCATTGTGGCCTTGCAAACGGTGCTGCCTGGACTGTCCGCTCGTGATGTCAGGGAAGCAGAAAGCCGTGCTTGTACAAAGGTGTCTGTTTTACCTTGATGAAGGGATGAGGAGGATTCGTCATCTGTGTTCGTGCTCAGGTCATACGAAAGAGGAACACTTCCACTTTCGCCCGTGGGGGTACGAGCTAGAGGTGCCGGAGGTGACGGGCCAGCGATAAGATGGTGGTACAGAACGAGGAGTAAATGCGGGCTATTGATCATGAATTGCGCGATGCTTGCAAGACCCGAGCCAGACTCATTGGTAGTCGCAATGGGAAGGAAAGGTTGGCTTGGCTCTTGCCAAGCACCGTCCTGTTGCTCTGGCTTAGCAACGCCGTCTGTTTCACCACATGCGCGTGCCTGGCAGCTGGGTGGGGCGCCACTACGGAGTACCTGGTCAGCACGTGGAGCCTTGCTTGCATGGCTCGCGCCATCGATCCCTGCGGTCAACACGAACACGAGCAGCAGCATTACATTCGTCACCTGTGATCGTGGTCCTTCTGCATCGCCGCGCAATACCCTCGCGTGGGACGAGAAGACAAGTCTTTTCTCGTATCCAATTGGGGTAAAAGAGATCGAGACTGCGTCCATTGGCTGCCTCGCGAGCTCGGTCCAGACTACGGACGGTTGGTTGCAAAGGCGGTCAGGAGATGAAGGAAGGATCCCTCACTCCACGGCCGTAACACAAAGATCGGACCACTCCACTCTCTCTCTTTACCTGCAACGAACGGCTCGGAGCGCCAGGTCCATACACAAAGCTGACGACATGAACTCCAAGAATGGAGCCCAAGCCGAGACGTTACTGCTTCAAGCAATCCGCGCTTACGGACTTGGAATTCCGCAACATGTCGTGCAGGCGGCTCTGTCCAACGCAGAGCATGGCCCCTTGCTTGCCGAATGGGCATGCTTACATCTCGGCCACGACACACTCTTGACAGCCGATGAGCTTCAGATGTGGGTAAAGGGACGAGACCCCTTGCAGACCAACCGACAAGCTGATTCCGGATTTACAAAAGGTACACAGACCTTGATCAAAACGGGCGCGTTGATCAGCTGGCCGGCGCCCATGACCTAGCCCAAGTGCAAGCCGTCACAGAGGATGAGCTCAGACGCGCAACAGAGGCCTTGAGGCGGTCGACAGAGAATGTTTCCATGCAGACGGATATCTTGCTTAGGCAACATGTTGCTATGACACGGTTTGGGAAGGCAGGGGATGACGAAGTATCCCGCCGAGAGAAAATGGACCATACCCGACGACGGAAGAAAGAACTCGAGCGCAATGAGCTAAGTAAGGAGGTTCGTAGTTGCGGAGTCTCCGCCTCGAACGCGCGAGCTGACGAATTCTAGATCACGCATGTATCTCGAGAGGTCCAGGTGAGAATACATGAGCTCGAGCAGGAGCGGCCTGCTCTAGACATTGGCGTAGTTGAAATGCTACAATCAGACGACAAGCTACTGTCGAGCCTGCAAAAGCTTGGAAGGCATCTTGAACAGCCAGATCCCGATGAAATGAAAGTAGTTCAACGTCTCCAAGAGGCATGCACGCGGTATGTATGCTGCCGAAGCGGTCTAGCAAGCCCTTGACTCTGACTATGTGAAAAAAAGCTTGGCCAACACCAAAGTTGGAACAATTCAGACTCATCTGGATACCGTATATCTGGATGCCCTCGCAAATCTCGAGAGCCACAGCGACATGAGATCAGTCGAAGACGGAGAGGTCGACGAAATGCGGCAAGAAGTGGAGTCTTTGTACTCCGAGCTGTTTTCCGTTGCTCAAATGTCTACCAATCAGCAGTACTTGCAGCCTGCGCTCGAGTCTGTTGTCACTCGGAGTAGACGAAGTGTCGGTAGAACAGTTGCATTGTTGAAATATGTACGTCGAATCCAAGACCTCAATCTCGAACCGCCGCTGGTAAGCTGCTGATCTCAATAGACGGACGACTGTGTCGGCCATCTACTGGATCGTGTGACAAAAGTGCATAACCTGGTGGCATCGCAGAAATCTCACGAAGACGCTTCAGCCACAATCCTCACTATGGCGAGAGCGGAGTTGGCTGTTGCCACTGCCCCCTTGCCATTGATCATCAAACCAGCAGTCCTTGCGTCACCGGTTCGAACACTCCGCCACACGCACCTCAAAAACTCATCTCTGAGCCAGGACACGCCGTTAGACGCGCTTCTTCATCACCTTGCCATATCGCTGCCAAGCGAAGCAGATGCGCCACAGAACAGTGCAGTTTTGTCCAAATTGGTGGATGAACGTACCCAGAAATGTAATGACATTTTCAAAGGAACGCAAGAAAATTTTGAAAGTACAGTCAAGGAACATCTCATGGATGCAAAACTTGCCACGCAATTACTGCAGGACACTTTTCTCGCCGAAAGTCCGTATGGTGAGATCAGACTCGTAGATGCTGAGATTGAAGCATCTGTACTCTGTCTGGCCCAGGAAGTGGACAGAATCAAAGAGAAGCTGTGTACCCTCGATCATCAGAGGATTGCATTAGAAAGCAAGACCAAGACCGACTTGATAGCAAGATGGTCTTGTCTTTGACGTATGACTTTGGCAACGAGCAATGATGAGACGTCGCAGACATGGTAGAAGCCAGATGAGCTAGCAGACCAATTCTATGCGCGGAACACCCGAGGCAGTCAGTTATTTCAGATCATCTGCACAGCCATTTGGCAATCAAAAGCTTGCGCTGCGACTGCTACATGCGGGGAGGCCTCCTAACCATGGCGCATGAGAACGGTCGGAAACGGGAGTCGTTCCAGATCCAAGGACCGGCGCATACGTCTGGAGTCTCGCCTTGAACATTGAGCATGCCAGCCAGTCCTGCCCATGGCAAGATGTTTGTAGGCGAACTTTGTCGCGCATGACGCAATGCCAGAAAAATCGGCGGGTTGCCATAATTGACTGACTTTGGTTCTCATCCCCGCGGCCTTGGAACACCACACCCAAGTATTTGTCCGCACAACGTTTGTGAACAAATCCGAGAAGCCGCTGCAACGTATCAGGATTGTATATTCCACAGACCCTGATTGCGTCGAGATCCAAACATTTGTTCAGTCACTTTTCTTTTTCTGAACGCAAACTTGCCGTCCCAAGACGTGTCAAGGCTCGTGTACGCGAGCTCGTTTGTTTGAATCGAAGGACCACGCATATGTCAGCTTGGCATTTGACTGCACATTTCGCCCTTTCGCATTAGACTGAATGAGTAGCTTTTTGTGTCCAAGTTGTAAATTCGGCTTTCGCCTGGCATTTCACTACACCTCCTGCTCATTCGCATAAGACTGAATGAGTAGCTTTTTGTGTCGAAATTGTACCTTCATCTTCTGCCAGGCCATGACACGACGCGCTGTCCTCGTCGGTGCAGTTGCTTTCGTTTATACTTGAGCTATATGACGACGACGACGTCCATCATACGTGACGAATAAAGACGGTCTCAAATAGCGCCGCCCTTTGATCTGCTCAACAGACTCTCCTCACCGCTGCAGTCCGTGATCCATTCACAGACTGGCCGCACATGAAAACAAACACTAGTGGCTTCCACAATACACTCCATGGTACAAAACAGTTTTTGAAACACGCATGGAATGGTGTGTATGTGGCACTGTACATAGTCAATTGCTCGAGACTGCGATCTTCGTCCCCGATGTGATGAGAGTCCAAGTCACGTACCACTCTCAATCAAGTCGCGACATGATTCCGACGATCCTAGGGTCAACAGCGCAGCCTCCCTCGATGTTTCCACAGAAGCAATTAGGCAAGGTCTTGAGCAGTGTTGTGACATGTCAAGCAGGATATGACACACCACTCCCATGACGACGGTCGGTCGCAGCCACGAAGAGAAAGAAGACCGATGTCAATGCAACCATGATTGAAACAAGCGCTCAAATGCACAGCCTGCACAGCCTGCACAGCCTGCACAGCCTGCACGGCCCTGCAATGTCTCCGTGGTACCTTTTTCGACGCGGGTGTCTGATGTCACATATCGCCTGTCGCTCCCGACTCGCCACTTGCTGCGTCTGCCAGCCACCTTGTCGACTCGCCCAAACACTCTTGCTTGAATCTATTGTTAGGCTCTGTCAAATGTGACCCGCTCCGAACTCGTCTTTCGTCTGATGGGAGTCGGAAGGTTTCGGCCCAAACGTCCCAGACGTCCTTTGGCTCCACCAGCGCGCCCGTCTCGTCACGCGGCCGCGACGTCAAACGTCCCAGACCAGCCGGAAACAACCCCCTTCAACCTACATCGTGCGACACGTATACCTGGATGGCATGAGTTGCAAGACGAGATGATGAGACATCCGATCCCCAAAACCAACCCGGACAAGAGACGAATGGGTGTTGTTCTGGAAAAAATGGCGCGTCCGACTCCAAAGAGGCAGGTCGTGGCCATGGACGATCCGACTCTTCCGGTATCAGAGGACGCGACGATCGTCGCTGTTGAAAAAGTATAAAGACCACGCGGGAGATGCTCTCCGGACAATTGGTGTCTCATCATCAAGCATCTCACAGTCTTTTCGATTCTTTTCAAGTCTCTTGTCTTGCGCTGCATTATCAAACGACCTGGTGTCCATTTTCCAGCAATACACCCACCACTACATCATAATCTACTTTTCTAGACCCGGTGTCTATACTTAAACTCTAAACCGCAAACATGGTTCGCATCGCTATCGTCGCTGCTCTTACCCGTAAGTCTCTGGGCTACCTGCAATTGTTACAATGGCCGACACCGGCGGCCGTGTGTTTCCCTTGTCCAGTGCTGACGTTTCCCGTTCTTTAGTCGGCTTGTGCGTCTACGCCGCTGGTGACAATCCCGATGGCGCCGGTAAAGCTAACGGAAGGCAATTCATCACTGGAGCCTGCGCGTCCGCGGCTGATTGCGCCTCCAAATGCTGCTCCCAAAAGAAGAAGGGCGAGTTCACGTGTGCTGCACCCGGTGCCCTCGGCCAGGGGATCTCAGTCAATTCCCCTGAGTGCAACCAGGTTTCTGGGGCCGCGAGTAAAAAGTCGAAAGCGAAAGCGGCCGAGGCCAGCGAGTCCATTGAGTCTGATGACGAGGACGAGATTGAAGACGACGACGACGACGAGGCGGAAAGCGAGGGCGCCGAGGCAGGTAACGCTGATGCCGAGGCTGTGCAAGCAAAGGTAATTGCGGACCAGAAGGCGAAGGAGACGCAGCAGCAAGCCGACCAGGTGGCGCAGTTGGAGAAGCTGAAGGCCGGTCAGGCCCAGAAGCGCGCGATTCTCCAGGCCCGTAAGCGTGCGGTGCTCCTTAAGGTTTAGACGGCTGTGAGCATCGTTTCGGTCCCGATCGGGACGAAAGTGGCGAGCGTTTCCCGTCTGGTGCGGGAAAGCCTCTTTGCGCTGGATTCGCGGAGATGTCTACGGCGAAGTGGTGTGTGGCCCATTTGTTTGGCGACGTCAAGGACATGTTCCTGCGCCCCCTTTTTCTTTGTCATGACTAGTTGATTGGGTAGAAGATTATATAGTGACAAGAAAATTCATTCCTGGCGAACATTTGTCACAACCCTTTTGTCTAAATCTCCATGAGTCTACAGTGCAGTTGAAATACTCAGAAAATGTACAAATTGGATGAGAGGGCCTACTCATGTTCTCTGCCTGCCAGATTCATTTATTGAATGCAGGTCGCAAGTTCATAAGAGAGACGAAGCCCCAAGGTCTGGGTAAATTTTCACCCTTGACCAATACCTGCCAAAGGAAAAAGTGAGATAGGCTTCGGCTTCTGCCGCCGAAACTTTCTATATATCAAGCTCCATGACTCTGATCGTCTTGTTTCAGAAACAAAGTTCAATGTCTTCATTTTTCATTTGTAAATGATGACATCAACTTCTAGCACGCCGCTTATTCGGAACCGGAAATGTGAGAGGAAAGATGTCAAAAACAGTCTCTGGGGTAGAGTCTCACGGTGTGCACATCCGAGTATATTGAGTGCTGAAACACGACACTACAACAACAGAGTATCGAGTCAGGCAGACTCCGTATTCTCCTCACTCTGCCCCAGTGCGTGCCTGGTTAGATTAACTCCGCGGGGAACTTATGAACCCCAGGCAGGCCCCGAAAATAAAACTCCGCATTCAAGGAAAGTTGCTCTCCTCCATGTAAAGACAAAGTTCGCTCGCCGGTGTTATTGCCGAATTGGCCGCGTGTGCGCTGCTGCGTTCGCGACATGGTCCTTGCGTCCGGCTTCTCAACGCACACAACGAGCGGCGAAATGAGTTCTCGTGTCTCCCTGCGGGTTCCGTTCAACTTAAGCAGTAGGAGAAAAGCCGTCGTGTGTGACGCCGCAGCCGCGGAAGGCTTGCTCGTAAACGTCGTGGAGCTGTTGATGGTGCGCAACGCGACCAGCTGCGACGGCCCCTACGTCCGGCTTTCTACCGAACATAAGAAGCGATGAAATCGTATCATCTTGCGATTTTATTTTTCAGCAGGGGAAAAAGAGCCGTCGTTGGTGACACTGTAGCCGCGGAAGACTTGCTCTGACTCGTAAATCTCGTGGAGGCTAATAGTGCGCAACGTGACGAGCTGCGATGGCCCCTGCGTCTGGCTTCCCACTGCACGCGAGAAGTGGTCAAATGAGTCCTCATACCTCCTTGTGGTTGACTATTCTGAGCACAGGGGACAGATCCGTCGTTTGTGACGCTCCGGCCACGCAAAGCTTTGAGTCGAAACACTCGGGAATGTGCTCGTGGTGCCCGATCGGACTAGCTCCTGCCGCACACGAAAACGAGTCATCATCGTTCACCGTTGTCTACCTAGAAACTTTTATTGAACAGGCTTTGTTTGTGAAGGCCCCGCAATGCGAGCCTCGATTAAGAATCTTGTTCACAGCCAGCGGCATGCCAATGAAGGAGAAGTCCGTATCCAGGGTCGGATTAACGCAGGCTCCCGCGTCTGGGATCCACAGCTCCACAGCAAACTTTCCCCGGGATGTGCCTCAAACACGCCCGCGCTAGAAGAAGGAAAAGTTCTGGAGGGAGACGGACGACGCGCCACTTTCATTGACAGCCTGATGAGTCGCAAACCGTAAAAAAATCCGGAAAGGTGGCTGGGCTGACAGACGCGGCCAGCCGCTGGTCATGCTGCCCCATTGCTGCGGCAGGGGTAACGTGCATCCTTGCATTCACCGCGAGCAGACCAGGAATTGGCTCGTAAGCATGTTTCTTCCTCTCGGGCAGCTCATTTGAACCCTGGGTGGCGGCTCAGTGAGAGCTGGGGCCGTTGGATGAGCTAGCAAGCCGTCCAGTCCAGGTCATGAAAACCAAGGAGAACCCCCAGACAAGTGACGTGGCTGTGGATGACAGAAGTGGAAGGAGCCCATTCTCTCCTTCCTCGAAGCTCGCTTGGAAGCTCTCTAACACGTGACCTTTACATACATACATACCTGGTATGTAAAACCGGCCGTATGTCATATCAACATTTGCACAGAGCGACACGATAATGCCAACTTGCCCTTGAAGCGCCATGTCTACACATCACGATGAAACACATGCGCTTACGCAAATATCTTGCAGCGAAAGTCCTGCAAGCACCCCTCACATTTGACCAGATTGCGTGGACCTTGCGTTCCACCAGAACCTGCACCAGCCAAATACTTGCAGGAACGACGCGCCCGCACTGTTCAAAACTCGGGCACCGTCGCATCCTCGCGGACACCGGCAGCTTTGTTTTCTCAGCTTGAGGCGGGTCTCTTGTGTGACCATGACAAGAAGTTGAACCCTTTGCATGGTCGACGTGGATCAAAGCATGACAAGCGAAGCACGCTTCCCTTTCTATGGCCCGACATTCGGAACAGGTTGACAGACTGCCGATCGATGCTTGTTGGACGAGCATCTTACTCACGACTCCTGCTCTGTTTGCTGGCAGGACGAACAGCCATGCTCGGTACAATTGACATGATCCGTCATGGTCGCTGTATGAGGTCGTGCCGCACGGCGCACACTCTGTTCATTGCCGGTCGTCTCTTTGTCCCTTTGATGTGTATCTCTCCATGTATATCTGCCCGACTTCCCAGACTCCGGGTCTCTCCCTCTGCTGCTCTTTCATCTCTTCATTTTCAAAGGCTGTCTGACCTCGCATCTACTATTAAACCGGTCATTGCCCTTCTCATCGTAGCGTATGGCCTATTCACACCAATTGCACCCCTTCCATACTTCCTTTGCACTCTCTCTTTGATACCTCTGGTCTGCAAAACCTGTTCCAGGAGTTGTGGGGGCCTCCCACGTTTCAGCTGGCACGTCGAGCCGTCGAAGTGTTGCATTGGCCAGTTCTCCATCTTCAATCAATACCTCAGTGAGCGATCCTGGAGACCGTGTTCAAAAGAACATGAGATTCTGGCAATGGTCAAGAGGATCTTCCAGAAAAAAAGAGGCAGATCCGGCAAAATGATCTTGGAACACCAGTGGCCGCAATCCCGGCCGTTGCGCACGCCACAGCTCATCTCCGCCGGATGCTCGACGCTTAGAAAGAGATGGCAGAAGAACGTGTTGGGCCGCATGATGCGGAACAAAAAGTTCAACTAATGGACTTTTTGAAAACCGGCCAGGTCAACGATCGTCGAACGCACATCAAGATGGCGCACGCTGATACTTGTTGGTGGGTATTCGGTGTCTCTCAATACATTGCCTGGCGTAACAGCGACGAGGCTGCAAGACAACCTGGTCAGGTGTGCGGATGTCGAGTCGACATGCTCAGCTCGTCAAACGCCGCTATTCTGGGCTGTTCGGGGTAGGCATGGGGTGGCTTTCGGGCTGCTTCTCGAGACCGGTGCGAGCAGCGAGCCGAAAGATCGTGATGGGAGAACGCCTCTCTTGTGGGCAAGCGCCCAGGGCTGCCAATCTATTGTAGAGCTGCTGTTGAATTGAGGAGTCGATGCTGAGACGAAGGACGAAGCTGGAAGAACACAACGCGTGCCTTTCAGCTCGAAGGATTTGACTTCGTAAATGTGGCGTCCAGAAACTACGGAGTCGAGGCACGACCACCTCACCTTGTCGGCCTTGAGGAGAACGGGAGCTCCCAGTCCCAAGTACCGATAGGCAATGCTGAAGCTATGCTAGCATCATCGCCGTTCCAGGCCTTGGTGGCCATGCATACGAATCTTTCGAAGAACGTGAAGGTGATCATATGTGGCTCGAGGACGATCTGCCCAAAAGCTTTCCAATTGCGAGAATTATGCTCTACGGCTGTGAGTCCGGTCTCTCTGACAAGCAAAGCTCTCAAGATCTTCATCAGATCGGATAGGGACTCGTGCGAGTCCTTCAAAGAATGGGGGCAAGCATGAAACTCTCCAAATATCGAAGGAGGCGACTTTTCTTCATTGCCCACGATCTAGGAGGGTTGGTGCTCAAAGAGGTCCGTGTTCGCTCACCTCACTAACGTAAGGCATCTACTAATCGATCTTCTTTGCCAGGCCATCATTGAAATCGCTGCATCGAAGATGGTTCATGACATAACAATTTATCGATCCATCGTCGGCGCATTCTTTTTCGGCGTCCCCCATGCTGGCTTGAACATTGAAGGCTCCAAAAAGATCATCGGGGACGGCGCAAACCGTCAGCTTATAGAGAATCTTGCTTTTCACTCGAGGATGCTCGAAAAGCAGCGCAAAGAATTCGAAACAGTATGGCTCTGGCAAGACAACACACACTGCTTCTACGAGAACTGTACAACCAAAGCCGTACGCGAAGTAGGTACCCATCTGCTTCTATCCAACGTCACTTCGTCACTCATCATTTATACACAAGGGAGATAAAGAAAACTGTTTTATTCCGATGACCGAGTGTTTCTTGTCCCCAAGTCTTCCGCGACCCGCTGCTTCACATACGAGGACACCAACAACGACCCATTGCACCGGGAGCACTCGGACCTCGTCAAGTTCCACGCCAACGACCCCGATTACGAAGACAAAGTCTTTCCACGACTTCAGAGCATTACGAAGGCAATTACTGCGGACGCACAACAGCCGCCGTATCAGCAAGGCAATCCCGTCACCCGAGGTGCAGGCGTGAAACGTGGACGAGCACCCGATCAGAACGGTGCCAGGGAAAGAAGAACGACGGGCAGGAGGAATAATCGGCCCGGCAGAGGACAACGGGAGGGCGCTGCCGCAGAGAGCACCGCGCAATGAGCCTGTGTACTTTCGGTCGGTCAAAGTGACACATTCTTCATGTACTTTCACCATGTAATATTTGGTCATCTAAAAAGTCAATCTGATGCATGGATGTCTCCATCGACTTCCACAATCTTCCAGAGTGAATTTTAGGTCGGGACATCCGAGACCAGATGTGTGTGACATTGTACATGCGCATTCGTCACTCGGTCGATTGCACATCACCACGGCCCCTTTTGTGTCAGCAAAACTCACGCTTGAATGCACCTCATCTACGCGTATACAGCGGCACGGAGTAAGTCGACTCAATCATTGATTGGCAAGTCCAGCAGGACCGGAGCGAGGCTACTCAATCATTGACTGGCAAGCTCGGAAAAAAGCCCGCAAGTTATCCCAGCGGCATCAGCAGACGTCTACTCAATGTACCGACTGGCAAGCTTTCCTGGCAGCATGACCAGGACCGCGAACAGACGCGTGTAGATACCCGGCACCATCAAGGCTTCTGAGGCAGAATACGGGGCTCGTCAATCACGTCACGCAGACACGCACAGCCGCGCAACACCGTGATGGAAAAGACGTATATGGGATATTGCAAAACCATGTACACGGATGCTTTTGTACGGCCCGAGAAAAACAAACGCCCGGCCATGCTATCGCTGGACCTATCTATGACCTATGCCAAGCCCCATTGTGATCCAAACGTGAATACTCTTGACAAAATACTGCAATGTCTGCGACTCTGACTTGCCAAAATTATCGACCCGGGTGTTCACGACTCACAGCATGTCATTTTTGTGTCGACTATGCTTCATGATCGTCGGGGTCCCATATCTCCTGCTAGGTTCATGTGCATTATGGCGTCGGTGGTCCAGTCGGCGTCGTCGTCTTGGCGCTGCTGCTCCTCGTCCCAGAAATGAAAGTCCCGCCCGTCCACGCCTGGCAGGGTGTTCCGCACAGTTGCGGAGCTGGTTCGACTTCCCTCGACTGATGTGCCAGGCTTTGGTCCCACGGCTGGTGGGTGTTCGCTGTCGTCCGATCCGTCGTGGTGCTGCTGCTGGTCGTAACCAAAGTCGTCGCGCAGCTCCGTTGGCTTCGAATCCATGTAGTCCGATGAGCTGCGTTGGTCGTAGGGCGTCGGCGTAGGGTGATCGTCAGTCGCGGCCAAGGAGGAGGATCGTGGAGTTGGTACAACCGGCGGTGAGTTCTGTGAGGGCATGTGGGACATGCGATTCATTTGTACTTCGAGCTCTTCCTGTTCCAGGATCTGAGGCGCGTGTTCCACGTTTCGCAGACTCGAGGCGCCCGCTGTGAGCCCCGAGCTGCGGATGCTGCCCGTGCCGACTCTGTTCGCATCCCCAATATCCCCGTGGGCGCCGCCGCCGCCAGTCTCGCCCATGGCCGTAGCGTCCAGATCACGAATGGCAAACTGCGCCAGAGTGCGAAGCTTGCGAGTGACCCAGCCGGCCAGGATCTTGCCTCGCTGTTTTTCGCCAAGACGCGAGCGGGGAAAGTCGCCTTTGCTCACGAAGGCGACGATATCGACAATGATCTGGTGCTCGTTGAGAATGGCGTTGACGACAACTGGCACAATGGAAGCGAGGTAAGGTTTTCGGCTGACTTCCACCAGCACGACGATAAGTCCGCCAGCCTGGAATACGGCACTGTTCGGAGGCGGAATGATTAGCGAATGAGCAAGCAAGAATAAAGATGTGTGCAACGACGAGCACTTACCAGCCGCCCGGCACGATGTTGCGATGCGACTTTTCAACGGAGTACTCAATGTCCATGGGAAAATGGCTCAAGCCATTGATCTCAAACGTCTCGCCGATGCTGCCCAGTACAAAGAGGACCTGCATGTCAACCAATGCTCCGCCGGGCCCGATGGCTCTGCTCACGTTATGCAGAAAGCCGAGGTCACCCGTTCGTACATAAGGTACGCTGGGATCCCCGTCAAGGGTGCGTCCGTCGAAGCGTTCTGCATCAAAGACATCTTTGGAACCATAGAATGATTTGACACAGGCCTCGGAATCAATCCAGATCTCTCCGTATTCTCCGTCGAGGCAGTGTGTACGGTTTTCCGGGTTCACAATGGCGATCTGAGTCGACACCGGCACCATGCCAGAATCTTGGACGAGTAATGCCTTGGGGTCGTTCTCGGGGTCGACCGGTACGACGAGACCGCGACGCAAAGCCTTGGTGTCCAACCATAGCTCGATGGGCTCGATACACATGTAGGATCGTGACGCGACCATGGGGTTCAGCACATGGGAGTACACCGTGTTGATGGCGGTCCTGTCGAGACCTGCCCCGGAGAAATGCATCCGCACCTTCTGGAAGACATCAACGCGGGGGCGGCTCTCGGCCGTGATCATCATGTTCTTCAACTCGTGCAGCATGAACCCCTTGGCCGGCATGACTGCCATGGCGTGGTCGAGCATTTGAGGCGTCGCATATGCGTCCTTGATCTTATATCTGGACAAGGTCACAAACAGCGACAATGGGTTCTGGGCGAACTCAACGGGAGACAAGAGGTATGTCGTACAGCCAGTGTAGATGCCCATGAGACAGGTATGGATGAAGCCGAGACCCGTGGTGCTCCGAACGCATCCAAGTACCGGGCGTGAGCTGGTCATCTGACACGTCTCTTTCTGCACTTTGCACATGCCCATGATGGTGTCGTGGCCCAGCTGGACTGCTATTCGCCGCTGGTCCGGAGTCCAATAGGTCCATACAATGACCGGATAGCCGGGACGGACCCATGCCGGATCTATTGTCAAGCCCAAGTCTCGCGCTCCGCTATTCTGCTTCGGAGGCTTGGTCGTATTGTAAGTGTTGGGCATGGCAATCTTCAAGATTTGCGCAGACTGTTTGATGTGGCTCGCGACGGGCTTTAATTTGATCAGATGATCAACTTCTTGATTGACCAGGACAGCCTTGACGTTGTAATCAGCCACAACATGCAGGAAAGCAGGAACATCTTCGTTGAGGCGATTTTGGTCCAACGGCGCCATTGGGATGATGATGGCGCCCAGGTTCATGCAGGCATGGGTGGCGAAAACGAATTCCTCGGAGTGTGTATACATGAGCACGACATGATCCCCCGGTCGGATTTTAACCTTGTTTTTCAGATACATGGCCACTGCCGCAATCTTTTGGTCGAATTTGCGCCACGGGACCCCCTTTCCCTCTCGACCGCGTCCGTCGATGGAACAGTAGGCAATTTCATCCGCTTGCCGCGCCACACGCCAATGAATAAGGTCCGTGATGCAGGCAAAGTTGTTGAGGGGAGTCGATGTTCGATCATCAATCACCACTTCTCGTCGGTCGATACCCGAATATTGTTTGTCGGCTGGAAGCAAGATGTTGGATCGCGAGTCGGAGGCGATTTGTGACCAGATGCCTCCAATCGGATCAACGCCAATGGGAAGGTTGAGCACCGCATGTTCCACGCCAAACTTCACGTGGACACAAGGCAAATTCCCGAGATCGAACTCTCGCCGACAGAGCATATTCCCTATCTCACGCCTGCCGTTTTTGATGACACGCGGCAGTGAGTTGGGAGGCGTGACCATGACACAATATAGTCTAAGATGATGTTCTTCCATCAGCACCTCCATGACCCTCTCAGCCAACGAATCAAGCAAAGCCGTGTCAGGTTGTCTCGGCGGCCCCCCGGACGTAAGGGGGGCTGTCGATGCCGCAACTGTTTCCACGACGATGACGGGAAGATGCTCCTCGTTGACGAAGACATCGAAGGCGGAGCAGTCGTATATTTTGGGGACATTTTTGACAATGCTGACCACCATGTGCTGCACAAAGAAGTATCGATATTCGGCGACTTCATGGCCATGCTCGACCCATTCCACCTTCTGGCGAATGCGGTCTTCGTACAAGCCTAAAATAAAGATCTTGCCTTCGATGACAGTTCCCAGAAGACCTGTCCGCAAAAACTCTGGTTCCACCGGTGTCGGCGTCGGCTCGCCCGGTTCGAACTTATAGGGCCTCGCATGGAAGATAAGCTCCGTGTTTCTCGGTTGAGCCCAGAATCCACCAGAGAGTGATGGCGAATCAACCCAGATTTCGCCAATAGTGTGCGGAGATGCGAGCAGGCCCGTCTCGGGGTCGACAACAGCCAAAGTAGCATCCGGAATAGGATATCCAAAGGTGCCGACTCTCACCATTCCCGCCTCGTTGGGTGCCTTCTTTGCAACTTCCTCGCCGTAAGCTGTGACGATTACTTCGTTTGTTTTGAGAGCCTCGCGGTCCAACAGCACCTCGTTCATTTCTGTGCTATGGCTCTTTTCTGTCGTCGTCGTCGTTCCGCCTCCCAGCAAGCTGCCGAAGCCATTCGATGTCACAGGCTTCGCGGTCCGGTCTTCCTCGTCTGACTCGGAGCCCGAAGGCGTTTCTCTTTCCAACTTGAGCGGTACACCCATGCGTTCCTCTCCGCCCAGCCAATCCCTGACGCTCACCACCATGCCGCCATGTTCTGGAAGGCACAGCATTGGCGCAACGGCCTGTCGTGCCCGAGGATTCCTCAGTGGGCGCAACCATCTATCGGCCAGGACCTCGTGGAACTCACCGTCAACGGTGAGGGTATCGATCAAACAAAGTTTCACGGCCTGGAAATTAGGCTCCATGCCCTTCTTGAAGTTTCGTGTCGTCATTGGGTCTTGCTGATAGTTGTATACCGCGCGCTTCAATCCGGGATAATCGGCTATCATGATTGTGGCTTTGTATTTGGTAATCAGATGCGCGTAGAGACCAGGCACGTCCACGGCTTTGTTGTCGAACCAAACAGTGGTATGTCCGCCGTATACCGTGAATAGAACACCCAATATCATGCCGATTCCTTGCCGGGGCTCGAGATACGATAGCAGGACCTCCCGCCCGGCTTTGCTCTTACCAATTAGTTGCCCGTTTTTGTCCCTCAGCGATTGATTGAACGTGTCACCAGCGCCGCTACCAGTGGGCACAGTCGAAATGATGGCGCTCATGCAAGCCATTTGATGCATGATTGTTCGGTGGCTTAGCACGACACCCCTCAAGTCTCCCGTCGGCGCTCTCGAGTATTCGATGTACGCCAGATCGGGAACGGACAAGGGCGGGACATCTTCCTTCTTTTTGGGGTGGTAGCTTCCAAACTCGTTGGTCTTCCACCACTCAACCCCTTTGGGCCATGTTAGCTTCTGGGCTGTAATTTCTCGCTGGAAGGTCTTGAGGTTATTATCGGTTGTGAGCGCGAGATGTGCCTGGGTCGAGGTGAGAATGTAGTTGAGTCTCTGATAGTCCTGTAAGTCGTTTATGGGCACAGCGACGACGCCGGCGATGAAACAGCCCATGAGTGCAATGGCAATGTCGATGACCTCGCTATCGCGGTAGACCAGGGCCACACGATCGCCACGGTACAATGAGCTTTTATCTCTGATGACTTGGGCAACTTTCTCGGCTCTCGAGGCAAGCTTGTCCCAGGTGATTGATGCAATCTCCTTGCCCTTGCTGTCGAGCACCCAGTAGGCTGGGACCTTGGCTGTCGTGCGAGCGCGGTGCCGAAGGACAGCAGCCATATTATCGAACCGCGACATGGGAACGTCACTGTCATGGGGATCGTGAATCGCGAAGGGAACCTCCCGCGGCTCTAGTGGCTGCAAATACTCCAATACCTCCGGAGGGGGCATATCGTTCGCTGTTAGCATCGGTGGGGGCACTGCAGCTGTGGGAGAAAATGCCTCCCCCGAGGAGTATCTGTGCGGAATGTCATAATCGTTCGCGAGCTGCGCCTGGTCATAATGCTGCTCGCCTGCAAAGTCGGAGAAGTAGCCCTGGGATTCTATCAGCGTGCGTGTCCTTCCATCATAGGACTGTTGATGATGCTGTTCCGCGTCCTGATAGGCACCGTGTTGATCTGGGTTGAAGGCATAATCTCTGGAGGCCAAAGTCTGAGTGCGAGACGAGGCTTCGTTGGCGCTATTCGGCATAGGCAGAAACAAAGAATCGCGCTGCACAGTGGGCGCATGCTCAGCTATCGGTCCGCCGGGGCGCAAGAGTCCAGCTGGATTGGTGTCGGGCACGCGAGGTACTGGTGGATGATTTGAGGCAGCGTTGTTTTGGAATCCCGATGTAACGAGGTCAGGCTCCCCGCCCCCTACGAAGCTGAAGGTGCTTGTCCGACGTACGTCGAATTCGGCATGTGTCGGACTGTCTGGATCGTGTATGCGCAATCCTGTGCGTGGGCGAGGCGGCTCGTGAATGACGGGAGCCCCGGGGGGAGGCGGAGAGGTAGGCTCGCCATAGCCAAACTGAGACAATAGGAAAGTACGTCGTTTTTGGTATCTGTGAATTGGTGACGGTCAGAATCAAGAGGAAGTCGACAAGGTTGCAACGGCAGCTGTAAGACTACTGTATGGGCCTCGTGACCAGGGAATTTCGCGAGGAGCAGACCGGACACCTACCCTTTCTCTGTGAGGTCGCCATCCTGTCCGCGCAGTGCGTGCATGGTCAGCAATCAGTCCTAACAAAGAACGGCAGTCAGTCTCAGGGTGTGTCTCACCTCTAGCTCGCGCTGCAAATCATCCAGCTTCGCCTGGAGCTCGGGGTGGAAGTCGGCCATGAAGGCAAAGCGAGGGGAAGAGTCGCGGCGATGCGCCAAGCGGAAAGGCGATGCGCACAGCGACTCCCAGCGATGGTCCGTTGCAACCTATGCAGTCTCTGACACGAAATCCATTGCGAGGGGGAATACAAATGCCGTATACACTGGTGAGGCAAGGCTATGAATGCCGGTGATGCTGCTGACGGCACGGTATTGGTGGTGATGATGATGATGGCAGACAACCGTTTTGGGTGGGGCCCTGGAAAAAGGCCCTTTGTTCAACAACAGTCTCGTGACGTAGTATGTGCCACCAATACCAATGAAGCAGGCACTTGGCAGGCAGCCTCCACCATCCACCGTGGACCAGCCTAACGGCGGTACGGCGTTGCTAGTAGGCGGGCACCAAAAGGGGAACCGACCCATCCACCAGGGCTGCTGGGCGGGACACCGTGATGTGGGGCTCTAGAAGAGATTTGGAGGCGACGATCAACGGGAACCTCTTCAGGCCCCCAGCCTCAGGCCCCTGCCCTCTTTCGCACCTACCCTGCACTTGATCGGCGTTGAAGATTTACAATCTGTCGTCTTAGATGAGCGAGCCGCTTGTGGTGCCAAAACAATGATTTGGAGTTACGATCATGTCACAGTGACGTGAAGCCTGGCCCAATGATACGTTTGGTCTAGTATTGGGCCGTGCCGGGTGGTCCCGTGCGCAACGTCACACCCAGCAAAACATTGTGCTCGCAATGGAAATGGAACGAAACCTTCAGATTTTCCCCATCCGCCACGTGAGTCATTCACATCGACGCTCGGTACGCTCAAGAACAAAAGCCTTCCTCATATAATCAAACTCGCGTGTGCCTCACCTCAAGAAGGAAGAAAACGCTCAAGCCCATTTGCCAATAAGGGACATAGTGCCGGCTCCAAGATAGAGCGACACCAGCATCAATGCCAGACGCTTCTTGTTGGTCGTCCGATTGGGATTGTACAAAAAGTCCCGCGCCAGCATTTCCACAAGACCGGTGTAGATCAAGATGCCTGCCGAAATGGCGTCAAAGACCCCCTTCACGATGCTCGCTGTGTAAGTCTTGCCGTTGTACGTGGTGTGCAGACCGAGACCGACAGCAATCGCAATGGGCGTCGTCAGTCCATACGCAGCGCACAGCGCCCAAGGCAGCCACTTCCATCGACCTGGCATGGGAATGACACTGAGCCGCGCTCCAATACCAAGTCCCTCAAAGGACTGATGGAAGACCAGCACCGGGTAGAGCGTGTCGAAGGACTTGCCTCCAGACACCCCAAAGTTGAGGCCGATGATGACGCTATGGAAAATGATGCCGAATTCGAGGATCAAAAACGCCGCAATTTGCGACCGGAATGCCTCGTTAACCGCTGCAGAATCGCCAGAGAGCTGCTTGAACTGTTCCAAGTCGTCACCTTGCTTCTCGGGCTGCGACCGGCGAGTCGTGTTTGATCGATCGTCATGGCCAGCGCCACGTAGAGTCTGGTTCGAATTGCTTGGGTGCACCACCTTGCCTTCGACCTCGGAAGAATTGGTGATGAGATTCTCGACCGGGGCGTGAACAAGCCCATGACGCCGTTCAACGTAGTATTCTGCCAAGAAATCAACGAGGAAGATTATCATGGCAGATGACATTGCTATGGCCGGAGGCCACGAGTAGCCGGCCCAACCCCCGGTCAAGCCGACGCAGCTCTTGGGTCCAATGGCATTGTACGAAGGGTCCAAGAGATGGATGAAGGCAGTGGCGATAATGACGCCTGCGCCGAAGTAGCGAGCGATCAGATACGCAGATAAGGGAATTCTCAAGCGTCGACTGCGGGCTGCGAGGACAGGAAAAAAGGTGACGGCAGAGGAAACGATGAGAATGACGAAAATGGACGAGATGTGCAGCCCGAGCCTATCATCGTATTTGTTGTTGCTTTTTTGCAAATGACACATGATGTCGCGCAGAGGCGTCTTATCGATGTCGACGGAGCTGGCGTTGAAGGCCGGCGAAGCGGCATCATCTGCTGATCCGGCCATGGCGGTTCTCCCTTGGATGAAGATGGATGTGGCACTCTTTCGTCAGCAATCAGTCGGTGGTGTGAGTCTCACAGACGAGGCAAAGGAGACAGAGCGACGAAAGGCTCAGGAATATATACGAATGGCTACTCTGAGCCGGGACACCATCAGCCGGTAATGTTGCCTGATCTGGCCATCTACGATAAGTGTAAATCCTGATACGGCATGGAGTGCGCCTGCGGGCACACTGATTCTACGCACGGTCTGGTCTGGACTGGGCCGTCATGTCTACCAACATCTTTATCTACCGCTGTCTCATCTCACGCAACCTTGTCCGTTGCCCCATCGGGACGAGGTGTGGTGACTTATCTGGTTGTGCTGTAGCGAAGGGAGAGCCAAGCAGTTGGTACCTGGCAAAAGCGTGGTTTTCCATGATGAGAACCTTGATGATCACCAGTTCGGCAAAGGCTCCATTTGCCGATGGGGGTGCCAATGTAGCCGTTTTTCCCCCCCCAATATCAAAGTCAGCATCTCTGCAGCGACGAGGCTCTTGCATCAACCCCCCTCCATGTCAGTCTGAGAAGAAACCACTTTTCGACGAGCCTGTTGGTCTGCCGAAGATGTATGGAGTAACGTTTCAGCCGACGGAAAAAGCTTGACATGCGTGTATGCATGTGCCTCGATGGGGAGGGAGAAGGGAAAGAAAGAAAGAAGGAATGCCAGAAAAAGAAAAGAAAAAGGGTTCCATAATGGATCAAGGAAAATCAATGAACAATCGAAAGGAAAATAAACGAGAGGCGAGATCCACTGTTAGTTCCCGCAGCGCGCTATTTGTGCCACGCCCCGCTTGTGGCTGCGAATCAGGCACCCTGGACGTATCGGCGACGGGGTCCACCGCTCACCAGAGCCCGCAGCCAAGAAAGTCTGCCATGTTCAGGAGACAATAAAATGGCTCCTTGCAGTTCATGTCTTCGGTTCACCTTGTTCAAGTCGTGGAACGGCAGGGTATACAGCTTGATCCCTTTTCATCGACTCCAGCACGGTCGCTCGTGGTTGTTCACGATCGCGGCTGGGCAGATGGAGAGGCTGCTGCGTCTTTCACCCCCCCCCTGAGACACCCCTGGGCGCTCAAGTGCTATTTTCACATGCTGTCGAGCAGATACGCATTGTCTTCTACGAGCATGGTCTGTGGACTGAAGATGATCTTGTTGTGATCAAGAAGAAGCTGCGCTTTATTCGGGGTCCGTGCCGCTTTCGACAGCGACGGCGCGAGACAATCAGATCAAACAAAAGGCCACTCTTGGTACCTCTTGCCATGTCCGTCCGCGTCTGTCCTTGCTTCCAGGTGCAACAAGGGGAGACCACGCGGTACACAAGGCAACAAGGCGCCTCGCCGGCAGTGACTCTCGATGAAGAAAACCTTGGCCCATGAACAAAAGCTTTGTCTTCCTAGGAGTCTGTTCATTGTGCAAGCTGTCATGTGCTGACCTTCGTCGAGCCAAGGATCTTTCACAGCCGAGCTCTCGGAGACCGGCTGTGACACTTTGCTGACGAGGCTGGAAGGGGCCGAGAAATGTATTGGCTCTTCATGAGGTCTGTCATGACAAGGGTGCTACAGAGCGGATCTTCTCTGCAAGTGGACATATGAACAGGTCTATGGTCCGCTCTTATGCCGAGCATGGGTGACCAGTCAGATGTTGGAGTCTGGTGAACATCGTGTTCGGAGGGACAACACCCGCTGCTCTCCTTGTTGCACTCAGTCTCGGATGACGCCTTTCATTGGCGTGGCTCTTTGGTAGTCCTGGGAAAGGATGAACAAACGTGTTATCAGAGAAAACACGTGAAAGAATTGAACAGGTTGTTCTGCACACGCAGTCTCTATTTCTGCAAGCTAAAAACCAGATGTGCGCTGCTTTGTGTTCAGATCTTGACGATTTCTCCCACAGAGCCATCCACACCAGTTCGTCAGTCCAACCCGTATATGAGGTCAGGTGTTCTCTCCTTCGCAAATCGTGTTCATCATAGAACAAGCAGAGTTCATCCATCCTCTGAAGATGTACATCAAACTTTTCTCCATCGATCTGGCCCGCTGGTTGAACACAACAGCGGATGTCGCCACTCGTTCAGTGCCCAATGTGCGTTACAATTCTGGTCAAGTTGCCCCCAACAATCTTGTTCAAGATGCTCTCGATAAGCATGTTCCAAATGTTGCCGCTAATTCTCATCAGGGTGCTCCCAAGTTCGATGGGAGTTCTTCTTGGTACTTATCCGATGCCTACCGTATCGACCTGAAGAAGAACTTTAACTTTAAGAAAATAATCGAACCGGAAACGGACTACATACCGGATGACGCAATAAAATACCTCAAATATGTGATTAAAGAAGCCCGAGAAGCATGGCTCAGCTTCATCAAAAAGCAGAAGTTGTGTCTGGAATTCAACGACGGTTGTCAGTACTCATACTGTCGTTCGCCTGCATGGCGGGATCGGCTGTATTTCGATTCCGAAAACGCATTGTTCCGCCGCTATATAAAGCCAAGCTACTTGTCTACTCTGTGGGATGATTGGGCTGATCTCGAGGGACTCCCAAAAACGAAAATTGAGCCATCCACGCCAACCCCGAGTGACTTAATCAAGAATGTCTCCGAAGCTCGGTCGAATTGCAAGACCACCGAAGACTTCCTCCAGTTCTTCGACGATGCCCACACAGAAGGGTACCCCGAAGACAGATATCCCAGGTCAGACGGGACGAAGCCACCGTCTAATCAGGCGACATCAAAAGTCACTCGGTTAAACAAGGCAAAGGCAAACGAGCCCAAGAGAACTGCCCCAGACCCCATAGTGGAGTATCTCGAGTGGCCAGGCAGTACCGATGATGTGCTAGTGCCGAACGAAGAGGCGGGCCGTCCAGCTTTATTATTCTCGTTCGATAGCGACGGTCGCCTCGCAGGAGTCAGAAACCATGGAGACCCCAAACCAGAAGACAAGGATGAAACCACCAAGACCAAGGGAAAGCCCAAAAAAGAGAAAGTACTCATCTCCGAAAACCATGTTCGAAGTTACTTGAAGAGCAAAGAAGGGGATCCGGACTTCACAATCTGGGTACAGCGATGCCCAACCAAGTGCGGTCCAGTGGAGTGGGACAAGACCCATGCGTGTTGCAATTTCGACGAGTGTCCATCCGACAACAAACTGATGATGGGAACCGTTCGGGCAGTGTTTGATTCGCACGTTCCTTTCACGACAACTGGGAAGAAGAGTCCTCACAGGTGGCCCATGTCCTTCTGCTTGTCCTGCTTGGAAAGGATTGTCAACCCTGTATGGCTAATGAAGCGAGGAATGATTCGGCCGGAGGACCGTGTATTTCCTAAGCCTCGAAAAATAAATCGAATGTCAATAAACGGCAGCAATTTTGGTAACGGCAAATCCTTAAAAGTATGGGATCGTTGGTTCGAGCAGGCTGTCAATAAACCCGATGCATGCCAGTTCAAGGGTACAAAATGGTTCACCGCCGAGAATTGGTCGGCTTACAAAAGAAACATAGAGGGGGCGACCTCCTCTCTTGATCTGTTAGCCAACGAAGAAGCCTGGCGAGCCCCCTTTGCGCAATCTTATGGTCTCTTGGCATTTGAGTTGGCCAGTCATCATGTTTCGTCGCAGCCTAAGACGAAACACAAAACGATGGAAGAGCGCCAAGAAGGCATACCACCAAAGCTTCGAACATCGATCGACGGCCACCAGGGAAATCCAGTGTATCTGGTAAGAAATAGGAAGTTCAAGGACCTGGTTGAGCAGGAACGGGATGAAAAGCTACCTTGGGCATTCCCAAAGGTGGCGGCTCAAGGCGAGGTGATTCCAGTGCTCACTGAGGACGATCATGGACAGGGATCAAGCACAAAGAAGCGAGCGGCTCCCGAGGATACTGAGGATGAACATGGGCAAGGATCAAGCAAGAGAAGGCAGACAACGCACTTTCATATGCTGTATCATACCCCGAATGAATCGCAGGGCGCAGACGCGCAGGTTCATGAACTCCCAAGCAACAGCACATATTCACTTATCCCTGCACCCTATATCGCTGGCGGTCCGATTACCGGTGGCTATGCGATGGTGACCGGCGATGGCTCCATGCCTGCCGCTTACACCACAAACACCGAACCCCACATGTTGGCACCTCCATGGCCTCCTACTACAACAAGAGACGATCCCCTTGCTATTGAAGTTTATACTGGTCAGGGATCAACACAGTCAGAGCCGACTGACCAAAAAGATGAGGAAGATTACAAAAAGTGTATTGGAGAGTTCTACGAACAAGCGAGGGACGGACAATGGGGGGGCACCGAGGGCCAGGGGGATTTGTGGTTCTTCGACCCCACAGTTGCTCCTGCGCAAGCTCATCCTGCCCCCACAGACTACAATCCGGAGTCACATGAAGTTTCAAACCTTCCGAATGGTCATTTTTTTTATCAGGAGATGGCAAGGACGCGAATGACGGACCTGAATTCCGCCCAAGTACTATGCTATTCACAGGTGCCTGTACATTGGCCGCATAACCCCGAGAATCATCAGTCGGGAAGCATCGACGCTTGCGAGGGCTGGCATGCGTCACAGGGACCTTCGTAAGCACTTATCTAGTTGTTGCGGTCAGTTACTTTCGCGACCGTACAGGCACGACGATGGCACTTCCCTTGGCGCAATGATGTGAGCTTGAAATGAATTTTCCCCGGCGACATGCTCTTCGCGAAATAAATACGTCACGTCTATTTCGGTCGAGGAGCAGCAGCGGGAATAGCACGCACCGATACAGCTCGACTGGCGCCATGTTTTCAAGAACTTCAAGCGCAACAGGCCAGGCTCAGTAGACGTGAGCCTTGATGGGAGAGCAGCCTCCGCGACGGCGACAAACAGGTTCTCGTCGAATGGGGGAACGACATTCATCGACAAAGTCAAGCGCTCGGTGTTGGCCCAAAATAGGACAAAGCCAGCGCCAGCCAATCAGCCGACACCGGAGGAGCACTTTGTTCTCTCGTCTCCACTTCAAACCTCCCCCCCCCCCAAACCTCTCAAATCCGCAATCTCATGAAAAAAAGACCTTTCTCATACAGTACGCATCGTCGGATCTCACTTCGCCGTAGTCGCCCTCCGACTTCAGGGCCAGACGGCGTGTCACCATGTCGGCCTCTCTCCCCGGCGGCAGAGACCTCCCCGTCTCGCAGTACGATCTGAGCACGTACTCGGGCCGCGTGAAGCATGCCATTGGCCTCACTGATCCAAGGTACTTCTCGTCTCCTGACTGCGCGCCGCGCTGCTTCATCCTGCTCAACGCACCACAATGCCAATAACAGTACCCTCCTCGCGGGGACACATGGTCTCGAGCGCGCAAAACAGCTCGTGACCGATTACAAAACGGGCAAAACACCCTTCATGACGCCGGAGCTCTGGCGGGCCAAGAAAATCGTCGACTCGACCCTACATCCTGGTACGCGCGGCATCCTGGCCTCTCCTCTCCCAAGACCAAGACCAAGACCAAGCTGATTGACTCATCTACACCACAAAGACACCGGCGAGCCCGTCATCCTCCCTTTCAGGATGTCCTCGTTCGTGCTGACCAACCTGGTCGTCACCGCCGGCATGCTGCAGCCCAACCTGTCCACCACGGGCATCGTCGCCTGGCAAATCGCCAACCAGTCGCTCAACGTGGCCATCAACAGCGCCAACGCCAACAAGTCCTCGCCCATGTCCACGGCCACGCTCGCCAAGTCGTACGCCGTGGCCGTGTCGGCTTCGTGCGGCGTCGCCCTCGGCCTCAACGCCCTGGTGCCCCGACTGCGGCGCATCTCGCCTGCCACGCGCACCGTGCTGCAGCGCTTAGTGCCGTTTGCGGCCGTTGCGTCCGCGGGCGCCCTCAACGCCTATCTCATGCGGAGGGGAGAAATTGCCACGGGCATCGACGTGCGGCCGGTCTTGTCGGCCGCGGAGAAGCAGAGGCTGCAGGACGAGGGCAAGTCGGAGCGGGATGTGCCCTCGTTGGGTCGGAGCCAGAAAGCGGCAAGGATAGCCGTGTATGAGACTGCGGCGAGCCGCGTCTTCAACAGCAGTCCTATCATGATCATCCCCCCTATGGTGCTGTATCACGTCCAGACGCGACAGGTCTGGTACAAGAACCTTCTGGAGGGAGAGTACGTCAAAACCCGGCCCAGGTTAGCGGCTGGTATCCCTATCGGATTGAATCTGGCGCTGATTGCCGCTACGTCATTTGTGGTGCTGCCGTTGGCCCTGGCGGTGTTTCCGCAGCAGCAGGAAATTGCGGCGGATAGGCTGGAGCCAGAGTTTTGGGGCAAGGGGGGCCATGATGGACGTGTGTGGTTTAATAGGGGTTTGTGATATTTGGGGTGCTTGCGCGTGCATAGAGGGCGGCGTTGCGGTTCTGCCAGCGGCGGTTGATTGCATCTGTGTTTTCTTTCTCCATTTTTGGCTAGGAGAGGAGTAGTAGCCTAGATCATGTGCAGGGGGCCGTTTGAGTTATCACACAAGATGTCAGATGGTTTGAACTCTGTCGAATCTACTCCGTACAGATGAGTCGATACGGTGCCGAGCCTGGATTTGCGATAATACGAAGGTCCTGTCAGCTTCTGTACAACCACCAATGATAATCATGTCGAGGAACTCATCTCCATGCATTTCTCTGCTCATATTGATCTAACGTGCTAAGTGGGGTGTATGCTCATGAAATACTCCAATCTGCCCTCCGAGTCGACCGCTAGCCATTCTACATGCGTGAAAATAGAAGACCATCGCTAGATGCCACGATTTACCCATCGCCTCCCTATCAATCACTCCAACGTCTCTAGCAACTTCTGCACAGCAGGTATATAACACGCAGCTTTCTGAAAGTCACCCAGCCGCACCCTCATCAAATCGAATGCCAACAGAACACTTTGCTCCTCGCCCTTCACCGTCTCCTGTCGCAGCGAGTCGGCCTTGGTATACCGCTGAGAGAAGTGCGTCAGCAGCGTACGCCGGGCCTGCATCTCGCGCGCCACACCCAGCGCCTCGGCCATGGTCGAGTGTTTCTTGGCTTTCGCGTGGTCCTGCTTGTCGTCGGCAAAGGTGCACTCGTGGATGAGCAGGTGAGCGCCCTTGCAGGCCTGGGCGAACGCGCTGGAGGGTCGACAGTCGCCCGAGTAAGCGATGCGCAGGCCCGATGTCAACTCGAGCTCGGTGCCGTAGGAGCGCCAGCAGTGCGACACGGGAATCCGCTTAATGCTCTTGAGTCCGAAGTTGTCGCCCTCGAGGTCCTGAGCTGTGGTGACTTCGCGGTCTTTCTTGCCGACTCCGGAACAGCTGGGAAAGCGAAGGCGATGGAAGCCAATGTCTTCGATCTGGGCGAGCTCTTCCAGCATGTCACGGTAGCGTGCGATGCAGGAAATGGCTAGTGTGGCGGTGTTGTTGTTGTCGCGAAGGGACTGCTCGTACCATGCCTTGATGACAGAGACGGCGCCTAGGTGATGATCGGCATGGAGGTGGCTGATGACGATGCATCTGAGATGGCGGAGAACGTCGGCCGTCTCGCCGGTGTCGAATGCGCGGAGAATTTGGCCCATTGTGCCCTCGCCGCAGTCGAAAAGGTAGTTGCCGATGCCGGGGACCCGGACGAGCAATCCTGATACGTTGCGATGCTTGCTCGGAGCGGAAGACCCTGTGCCCAAAGGTATAATCTCCGCGTCTCTGTTTGGTATGTCCTTCTCCATCTCTTCAATTCTGGCAAGGAATCCAGCCTCAGTGGCTTCTGCTCGAGCTTTCTCGGCCAGCGATAGCAGCTCATCGTCTAGGGACTGTCCTGCACCCATGAGATCTGGAAATTCAGCCATGGCCTGATCGTCAAAGCGAAGTCGAGGCATCAGCTGTAGCTTCTTGCCCGCTCGACCAAGCTCGATCGGCGAGTCGGCTGATTGCGCCGGAAACGTCACTTTGTTGTCGAATCTGGGCAGGGGGAACCGGTCGGGATCGATCCTCATCAACTTCGTTTGGATGGCCGCAGAGCCAGGGTGTGTGATCATGTTGGGGCTTGTATCCTCGGCGCAGATAATGTGCCTCATCTGCGAGTGTTCGTGGATGAATTGTTGTATTCTGGCATTAGACGCCAACCCAATGCCTAAGATCCAATACACGACGCATATATGCTCCATCAGCTCCTTGTTCTCCCACTCAGGGCGCTGCATGAAGGCGTCCAGAAATTCAACCGTGGCAATGTCTGCAATAATGAAGCCCTTTCCTGGCTGAGTGTCCCCCAAGACCATTTCTGGCGTGACAACCATATCGTTTTTTCCGACGGCATTTTGACCAGCAGTGAGCAATTTATAGTCCTGAACCTTCACCCCGAGGCTTTTCGCAGCTGCCACGTTGAACTTCCCCCTGCGATCATGACACTTGACAATGTATGACATTGATATTTCCCCGTATGCAGTTCTGGGCAAGGGATGATGAACAATGGTCAGGGCTCCTTCAGGGTTTCTGCTCTCTGTCTCATCCCCTGGCTCGGGAAACACCCAGACCTTCTTCTCTGGGTCTGGGAGCGCCGCATCTTTTGATAGACTAGGCCTCTTGTATGGCATCAGCTCGTTGTTCTTCACGACCACGGCTGCATCTTCAGGTCTAAGGTCGCCGAGCCTCCGGGGAAGCAAGACAGAGCTGTTTTTGGTACTGCCGGTAAACATAATACGCTCTACCACCATGCTAGCAATGTCAGGTTCTGAGATGTTCGTTCGCGTTTTGGCGGGTATAGTCGGAGACGTTGAGTTCCCAGTCGTAGCTCCATTCGAAATTTCTTCGTGCAGACGCTTCGGTGGACTCTTTGAGCAGACGCGTCTGGCAGGAATTCTCCAAACCTTGAAAGAATCGTCTTGCCAATCCGGCTCTATGCCTTCCACACCGGCCCCGCGGCGATCTTCTCGGGATTCGTGAGATCGTACGCTGACGGGTTGTCGGAAAATGACGGGCCGACAAGCCGCCAGGACGTGGCAGAGATTGTCCGCTCCGTGAACCGCAATTCCTTGATGCCTGGGTTCCGGAAGAGGCTTTTTCCCCTCTTGTTTTCTTTTCTCATTATCGGATTTTCTAGACTCTTTGGCCGCGCCGACGTTGGTGCCCACACTCAGAAGGTACCCAATCAAGCCGCCCATTTGCTCCCAGCTGACACTCCCGCTGAGGAAGATGTTCTCGGTACTTCCAAAAGAAATCTTGCGACTCCCAAAAGCACGCTGCGCACCTTCCGGAAGCCGGCCAAAGACATAGGACCGTTGAGCATTGTGGACGTATATGCATGTGCCGGGCGTATCGGCCGTAGGCACCATCGCGAGCTCGATCGTTGTCAACATGGCGAATGGAACATTACCAACTCGAGTGCGCCAGTCGATATTGACATCCGGCCTGACCGAAGTCGGTGAAGACCGACGAGCTGTGCTCAGTGTCGGTCGACAGCTTACAGAAGCGAGATGGCGTAGTTGGGAGAGAAGACGCCTTCGTCGCCGGCGCAGAGGTATGGCTGAGGGCAATAATCGAAGATTGAGGTCACAGACAACGGCTCGAAGACTGGTCGGGAAACATGATTCCATAAGCGAAGCTCGGACAGATGTTGGCGGTAGGAGAAACTGGTTTCCACATCGACTGTTCTTTCGTCTGCCTTTCTTGGCAGGAATTGCCCCCACCCCACGCATTTATTTTTTAATCGCGGTTGAGCTGCACAGAGTGATGGTGGGGGGTCATCGTGCTGATGACTCAGTAGCGGCATACTTTTATGTGGAGCTGGAACCGGGGGCAGGGTGAAGGCGGCGGGGATGGATCGAGTGCCACGATACCAAACCACTCAACCACCACCTGCCGAGCACATGGTGATGAACATCCGTCAGCTCTTTGATGTTGTCTCCTCAACCTGTTCTGTCGGTAGCACAGTATGCTCAGGCTGCCGCGGGAACATGGTCCCGTCTCGGGCGCCACCATGGTCATCTTCGATGCGGTAGCCAATCATGGAAAGTTCAAAGTCCCTAGTGTCGGACTTTAGTACTCCCCGAGCTAGCAATCGTGGCAGCAAATAGTGTTTATCACCACAAACCAAGCCCCGAAACACGGTGTGACGCGATGATATTCATGCAGGACCGAGATGAGGAGCTCAGGCTCAGAGACGTATAAAAATGTGGCGGACCTCGTCTCGTCTCGTCCCCAGGGGCCGACCTCATCGCTCTCACCGGCCTGAAATCGACCTCGCCCCCTCTCACCTGTCACTTCGAGTCCTCCCAAGATGTCTGGCCTTCGAGTTCTCGTCGTGGGCGCATCCATAGCTGGTCCCATGGCAGCGTACTGGCTCGCCAAGGCTGGCGCAAACGTCACCGTCATCGAGCGCTCCCCGTCACTACGCCCGGGGGGACAAAACGTCGATATTCGCCTGATTGGCGTGACCGTCATGCGAAAAATTCCAGGGCTGGAAGATGCTGTTCGTGCAGCTCTGGCTCCCATGGATGGCTTTGGCCTTCTTGACAGCAAAGGCCGACGCATTGCCACCTTGAAGGGCACCGGCAACGCTGAGGAGCAATCTCTTGTTTCTGAGTTCGAGATCTTCCGGGACCAGCTCTCACGCATTCTTTACGATTTGACCAAGGATTCGGACCAAGTGAAGTACATTTTCGGCGAGTATATCCTCTCCATGCAGCAGCAGGGAGACAAACTCCCGGCTCCCATCAAAGTCGACTTCGCAAACGGCACCCCCAGTGCAGAATACGACCTTATCGTTGCTTGCGATGGGACAGCGTCTCAGACTCGCGCAATGGCTTTCGGTTGCCGTGTTGGGGATCATGTCTCGCCAGCCGGCATATGGGCAGCATACTTCACAATACAGCAAGACCTCCTCAATGGTGACACCACGGCACTGTCGTCTAGCTTGCCGGGCGGGCGCTCCCTGGGTGTAGCGCCAGATGGACCGAATACCAATCGAGTTTTTGCCGTCAGCGTTCACTCGAGGAACGATGATGCGGAACTCGAGAAGTTTCGGATTGCGAAAAAGCAAGGGACTGACCTCCTTAAACAGTATATCGCGCAGCGATTCAAGGGCGTTGGCAGCAACTCCTCAAAAATACTCGCTGAGCTTGAGGACTCCCAAGACCTGTACGCGTCTGAAATGTGTCAAGTCAAGATTCCGAGCCTTTACAGAGGGCGCGTCGCCTTGGTTGGCGATGCAGGCTACGCAGCAGGGCCAACAGGCACGGGCACAAGCCTCGCTTTGGCGGGAGCCTACATCCTGGCCGGTGAGGTCAGCAAACACAAAGGAGACCTCGCGGCTGGCCTCCAGGCATATCAGGACCGCATGGAGCCGATCATCAAAGACATGCACGTGATTCCACCTGGCATCCTCAGCTTCATGGCACCACAAACGAGCTTAGGCATACTTGTACGAAATCTGATTTTCGTCATCGTTTGCTGGGCCACCCGCTTCAGCTCACTGTTTTCTTGGCTGGGACGAGTGACGGGTGCAGCTGCCCTTGGCAAAGACAAACATAGCCTGCCCGACTATACTTGGTGATTGCACTCACAGAAACCCTAATTAGAAAGCTTTCCGTTCGATAGAAGTTATGTGTGTACGACGCTCGATCAGACTAAAGACCCTCAATTCATGTCGTAACACATGTGTAGTGAAATTCCTCGCTCAATTCCTCTGCCGCCCACCCGACAGCTACAAAGACCATCTAAAGCTCGGGCTATGCCGCGGTCGACCCCAAGCCTTTAACCGCTCGATTTGTCGGAATTGCAATTTCGATACTCAACCCAGGGGCGATCACAAAGACGACCGAATGAAGAGACCCAATCTTGTGTCCTTGCATGCAATTGTCAACAGCATCGCACAAACGATACGACCGAGCCTTGTGTCAGTCTAGCCGCTATCGTCTCAGAAAGGCAGCAAACGAGCCCCAGACAAACGATTACCCTCACACGAAGAATGGCCTTTGATACACAGAGAACATGCTCGCAGACTGCATGAATCAATCGATGTCCAGCCGTGCAGTGCGCGCGTCCACGTAGAGCACTCTCTCCAGACCTTACACGATGCATTTCTCTTTTTGCCAGCAAGTACTCAGTGATACGCAAAGACCAAACGCCGCTTGCAGCAAATCGAGTAGACTCTGTGCGAGAACATTGAGAGGTCGATCGGATACTAGTTCCCGGTATTGGACACTTCTGTACATCATGGCGGCGGGTCGGTGCGGTGTCTGCAATACGCTTGCCGTGGCAGTTGTGTTCTTGTGTCTCTTTACCAAAGGAGTGTACTCAAAGGACGACATGTCAAGGTAGAAGCTGCGCTTCGTATCGTGTTGTTCCGCCCTCGTTCACGCAGTAGCAATATTATTGCGGTCGGAAGGCTTTCATATATCACAATCAGATTTATTATGCTTTGTATCTCAGACTTGATCATTTCATGATGGACATGATCTTAGGGTTCTACGGATTATTGCGCTCATGACTATCTTGAAGTTACGCCGCTCTGTGTGTGATTTGTTTCGTAAAGCCAGATATTTCGAAAAGTAGACCGGGATAGAAGTATGATCTGACCCTTGGGTGGAAGCGCCCTTTCCCAGATCCCAAATCTGAGATCAAGTCGTCACCGAGTCCGAGTTAGTATCGGACAAGCCTTACTCCAAGTCTCGACATCTCAGCTTCCTCCCATCCAAAATCGCGCCGACATGCGTCCTGCTAATGTCTTCGAGGTTCCGCCTAATACGTCTCATCAGAACGTGCACGCTGTCACGCAGACTGGCGCCGGCCTCGCTGCGCCACTCATGCCTTTCATCAGGTCCGTTTTCCACGTGCGTGATGCCCAGAAAGTTGCATGTGCTCATGTACTGGTCCCAGGACTTGAAGTAGAGTTGCCCAGCAAAGATGTTCAGCCTAGTGATCAAATCCTGCGGTATGTGACTCTGGCCCAGATCCGGCATGGTGAACAGATCCATCGAGTCCAGTGGTCGAAGGCCCAGGTTTGACCGAGGCGCGTAGATATGGAGGGCGACACGTTTCGAATTGGAAACGGTTGCCAGAATATTCTGAGCCTCGAACGGACTGATGATCAGCATGAGATCTATCGCGCTGCCTTCTGGACCCTGTGACCTTCGTGACAAGATCCACTGCACCTGCCGCTGATACGAGTCCCGAAGGTCGTTCTTGGACTCTGCCACGACGGTTTCCGCAAAATCAGTCGTCACGAGTACGCTCTTGCAGTCTAGCACGTCACTGCCTTGGCGTATAGCTGCGCTCGTGCAACTCAGGGACCGAAAAGCAGGCATGTAGGCCTTGGACTTGGAGACTATCTCGCCGCTTTTGACAAACTTCACAACGTCATTGTGAAGTCCGTGCGGCAAGGGTTCGGCTGGCAGCGGCTTCTCGACCGATTTTTCTTCTTCGGCCTCAGGCGAGAGTTCGCGTTCGGCTTCTTGTTGAAGATTGGCCTCTTGACCTTCAGTGAGGAATTCACGGCTCCTCCGGTCAATCTCGTCGACTGCTTTCGTTGCAGTCTCTGTCAATACGGAGCTACTTGGCATCGCAGCCGGTCGGTATCTTTCTTTCAGTGTCTGAGCTTCGGGTTCGAGAAACATCTCCGCCACTTCTTTCTGCAGAGTCTCTCCATGTTGATCGTGATGCAAAGCCCAGACCCTCTGCTGCCTCTGGAAGCGCTTCCCTTGAACGGCCCACAGTGCCATGCATCGCTTGACATCCGTCCAAGTCTCTGAAATGGACCATGCGAGAACATCAGATACGTAAACCTGTGTTTGGGTTTTATCAGGATTCAAAGCTCGAATTTTGTGCGAAATTTCTTCAGGTACACAGAAGACAACAGACTGTCCTTTTCCTAATTGTCTCATTCGCATGCAAGCTGCATATTAGGTCAGTGAAAGCTCAAAACCTCAAGTCGATGGCAGTGTGATAAGGCGTTCCTACCTTGGACAAGCCTGTCCTTCGTAAGTCCGGCACCCAGTGTAACGGCAGCTCGGTAATCTTGAGGAAGCTTTAGATCCGTTCCACGTGTATGTGCCTCATCCAGAAAAATGAGACAAACATCGAGGCGAGTTGCAAACGGCGAAATCTGTAGCAGGTCAACGATACCTTTTCGGTCGAGCACGCAAATATTATCGTCGTCATCGAAGAACACTGCTGCCTGGGTCTCATTGTTGTCGGGAAGTAGCTTCAACCATCTCTCGGCGACCTGTTTGTTATTAAGCTCAATGATCTGAGCGCCAACATCAAGAATCACTCGAGTCTTTTGTTCCATATTGACCACCATATGCAGTATCTTGTCGGCATCGCTCTCGCCTTCTTTGCGAGAGGCCAAAATGGGCGCGACATTATTCTCCGGCTGAAGAAGATGCTCCAACACCAACGCATTGGTATGCTTTTGGCTGCTAAGGTCGAGCTGCTCCATGGATAAAGGCAGCACAATGCGAGAATCATTGGTCCCGCTAAAGCCTGTCGTAACGTGACATTTAACCTCCCCGAGATCCCAACCTGAGGCTGACAGCTTGTAAGGAAATTCTCTCATTTCCTTCGGGAAAACAACGTGCGCAACGTAATAATCAACAACGCTTTTGGCTTTTCGAAGACATGGGAATACTCCATGCTTACAGTTCACATCGTCCAGATTGACGCCATCCAGACGGGAAAATGTGCTGGGCAGCGCGTGAGCGTCCTTCACCCATTCTTGGTAAGTCGAATTGGCTTGATCTGAGTTTTGCAAGTGGTGAAACGCCAACATTAGCTCATTGTCGTCAAGACCACCATAATAGTAAGTCAGGAGGGTCAGCAGAATAACGACATCTGGGTGGCTGAACTCAGATCTTGGGCTGGGAATGTCCTTAGCACGATATGGAACGGCCAGCTTGGTGGCTGGGATCCTGTCCCGGGCAAGACCGTAATTGACTCTCCAGCGCTTTCGCGAGAATGCAAAGCCCAGTACGCCGCCAGCAAAAAGCCCGCGTAAGAGCAATAGGGTCTTCATCTCTGCTTCTGTCCATTCTCTCTGCTGTTCCGCTGCTTCGATCTGATCTTTTGTCAGGTTTTTGATAGTGACATATTCGCGGATGGCGTTTTTGTACGCTTTTGACTTTCCCGCCAAAGGAAAACCAGACAAACCGACGTCACAGATTGTGTCGACGATATGATTTGTGATGGCCTCTCCAGCATCTGACCGCAAAATCCTCGTTCTGGGAAAGCTACCTTGCACGTCCTGCAATGTCTCGATAGAATCTGGAAATTGTTTTTTAACGGCAGGAAGGTAATCTCTGAGAATGTCGAAGATTTCCTGAACGCAGCACCAGCGCGTTGGACTGTGATCAATTGGCTGCTGCGTGCCTGCGGTGTATATCAGCTCAAATTTTGGACTGAAATTTTCGTCGCTTTCGTCCACAATATCGCGACATTGATCAAATAACAGCTTCTGTGAACGGAGAAGAAGACGACAGGTCTCATCTTCTCCTGCGTATCCTCGTTCGACACCCATGAGCTTGAAGGATAGAATATGCTCTGGCTGTACAAGCAAAATGCCACCTTGCTCGGCACACTCCTGGTAGATGTCATGGATGGCCATCGCTTCAGCGGGACCTGTCTTGATGCTTCTTGAAAAGGGAGCTTGAAATATTGGCCTGTCCACCAGGCCCCCGAATCTGCTGAGGAGCATCTCAAACATCTGTCTTGCCTGTGGCTTCGCCGCGATGACGCGTGCCAAGCTTTCATTCGCAAGACTTGCAGCCACCATTGGAACAATGACGGAAGATTTTCCCTCTCCCATGTTTAGTTGCATCACAGCGTTTGATCCAGAGCTTGGACATCGCATTTCGGAGGCGATTTGTGCCTGTACTTCCCGGATCATGAAGTCACCTTCGACCTCAAAAAGTAGCGATTCAGGGTCTTTCTGAGGATTCCAATTTGTATGACCAATATTCTCCAATTCTTGAACAAGCCTTGCTCCGGTTGTTGATGTTAAGGCAAGAAGCCGATTAGCTTGGTGCAAATGTGTTACGGAAATGCCATATTGAATCAAGCAGCGTTGCCAGTCAGGCGAGAGTGCGTGCCATCGCTTCTTACACAGATGCGACAAAATGAACGTAGGGCAAACCCTTGGCCATTGGTATATATTTGGCACGGGAATGTCTTCAGATCGAATGGATTTTGAGGGATGGAATGATATACCATATATCGCCTGCAGAATGGCGCAGTAGAGTGCAGCCACTTGCTGCGTGCATCTGGCATGCAATTGATCCAGATTTGATAGTAAATCATCATGGGCGATGCTATTTAACGCCGTGCGTTGTCGATGATCTTTGAGTGCCTCAAAACTGTGCTGAAGCTGTTCGGTATATTTCTTCTCAGAGCTGGAAGATGCTCTCTGCCTCAGGGTTTGAAGGAGAGTATCGAGGCGAAAGTCTGCCCCCTCTGTCGATGGACGAGGTCTCAAAAGTTGTTTCAAAACGAAGCACCGGTGGCTAGTTGAGTCTTCCGTGCCAGGATTCTGCGGAGCATTGTGAGAGAAGATTGCTTTGCTGCTTAAGAACGCTTGTTTCCTCTTCTTCGTTGCAGGTTTTTTGGCAAGTGACAAGTCGGCAATGCTGAAAGACGCTGTATCCCAATGGACATTCCGGTCGATTCGCCCGAGATATTCTCTAAAGCAGCGGTTGTTGTACCACCTCTCGCACTGAAAGTTGACCAAGGTCATAGCCTCGGGCATATTGATGTAAGTATAAGGTGCCTTGAATTCACCTAACTTTGGCGGCGTTTGGAGAGAGGCACATGGCCATTGTGCTATCATGGCCTTGACAAACATGTCCACCGCTTTTTCTTGTTTCTTTTTGTATAGCTCTTCTTTTCGGCGCTTAAATGGACCATTTGCTTCCTTTGGCAATCGTGGGAGGCTATGCTCTGGTGTGTCTTCGATCGGTAGAAGCCGGGGAACAATTTCCCAGAAGATGTCACTTTCGATCGGGGCCGTTCCGTGATGGAGAACAAATCGGTCTGCTTGCGGTCGCTCAATACATCGGAGCTCAGGGCGGAATGCGAACCCTGCGACTAGATGCAACAGGCCTGGCTGCATCTTGCCCCCATATGCCATCGCAGATAGCCAGAAGGCAAAGCCAGTTTTTCTGATAAAACTGACATCTTCGCTCAAGGCCCGATGGAGCACCAGCCAGTTTTCTCGCAAAAATGAGGTATCCGTAAGCCATTGCGCAGCATACGTAAGCTGATTTTCGAGATCTTGATGATGTTGTTCCCCTCTGATTTCGATTTCGATTGCCGAGAGCTGGTCCCATAACCAAGCCGCCATATCTGCTGGAAATACATGATAAGGTCCCACGGATTCTCGAAAAATTGCTCTGGTAATCGCAAAGACGTCTTGCACTTGTTTGCTTTCACGCCAGAGATCTCTCGAGTCATACGCAACATCATAATGAGAAGTGAATGACTCACTTCCATATTCAGAAACTCGAAAGGAGGACGATCGTATATCATCTCGGTCAAGCAGACGAAGATCAACATGCTGGCTTGGCCTTGGCGCAATCCATGAGTCAGCGTAGAAGAATTTGGATCGATTTGAGCGATCAAAAATGCTCTGTACAAGACGGTAGAATGCTCCGTGTTGGGCAAGAAAACCCATTTTGGACGACCAACCGACAGTCTGCATGCATGTCTCGCCTCGTGGATAATACGCTCGACTAGGCGTCAAAGCTGACAAGTCCCTCAGGATGTCGAGTTCTTTCTTCGACCACACCGTAAACGATTTCAAAGCTGCCGAGTCAAGAATCGAAAGCGCTGACTCAGTCCCGCTTCTACCGGTAAGCGGATCAGGCAGGCAGAAGGATGTGAGGGCGTAAAGATATGCAAGGAACACCTTGCTATGCGCTGTACCATTGTCAACAAGTCGACCAAGCTGGACATCAACATGGTAACTATGACTTTTGGTAACTGATTCAGGGTCAATAGAGACCTCGGTATGATCGGTTCTCCGTGTAAAACTTGTATTTCCGTCTGGAATCAAGATAAGTCTCTTAGTCGCGGCTCGATTCCTCAGGACCACCTTATTCCGAAGCCCAAACAAGGCGCCAAGCTCTTGGTTCTCGTCTAACTGCATGTATGGAAACTCTTTGGACACAATTTGTAGCTCGCCATGGTTCAGCTTGAACGCGACCTGCAGCCTGGGGAGGCCGATGTCCAGAAGCTGAAAGGTAGGGCTCGTAGCGATAACTGTCCAGGCGGGAACCTCCACAGAGCTGAAAATGCCGCTCAGAATTTTTGCGGTCGGACTTTCGATTCCTAGGACATATTGATGGTGTACTTGCAGCCGCCATTTGCTCTCGGAAACGTGGCTCAAAAGAATCTCGGTGTCGGATTGTTTCCACGGCTCATTTAAGGATCGGAACTCAACGTGGTTGAGCGCTTTGTTCAACCACTGAATGCGACTCTCAACGAAAGGCTTCGGGAAATGATGACGAAATGCCCAGGAAGGAACAAGCTCGAATTCAAAGCCATCCTTATGAGCTTGAACGAGTAACTCAGCTTGTTCGAGGTTCGAGATATCGAGACCGAAATGGAGTACGTGTCCAACATGCAGTTTCTTTGAAGAGAACTGCATTCCTGGCACATTGCTTGGCATGACCTCAATGATCGAGGAGCCGAATAATTTGCGATACATTGGATGCTGTTGAAATTCTTTGGGAAGCTGGTTGAGAGGTATCCCGTTCACAAGAAGCTCACCGGTGTATAGATCATACTGCACCTGGGCTGACTTTGCGTTTCTTGTTTGAGGTAGGTCTTTCACCAACCAGTTGCTGTGTTCGATTGAGAATTGCCGCCATCGACCACTCCCTTGATATGCCTGCCAGGAAGCTGTAATGGCGTCGTCGAGAGCCGTGTTGGATTGATTGACGATCTCGTTCGCGAGTATAGAACTGGCTTTCTGGCAAAGACGTTTCCATCGGGCGTATCTCAGAACAATACTATATTCCTCAACAGTACTACATTTTTCCTGGACAATCAAAGGCTTGTTTTCTTGAAGTACGATGCAGCATTGAAAGAAGATTGAAGCAGCATCAGTAGATTGAAAGAGCTCGACCTGGAGGTCGGCATCCATATCGAAGGTGTTGACGCAAATAAGGGCTGTGGCGGCAGCCTTGGCTCTGAAGTAGTCTCGTCGGTCACTACTAGATTCGTTTAGTACCCTTTCTTTCAGCTGGATAGTCCATTGAAGAGTAGCGCATCGAGAGAGCGCTAGAACATCCAGGCATTTTTGTCTAAGGTGTGTCTGTCGACAGACAGACAAGAGGTGGAGGACAAGTGAGATGAAAGCTCCAAAAGCCGACGCAGCTTGCCAGTTCTCTTTCAGGTTATTTGAGACCTCGGAGATGCCATCGATGAGTTTTTCGACAAAAACACAGTTGTCTAGAATTGAATGGTTGGACCTGAGCACTGTGTCCCGTGGCGGACCAACTTGTCCTATGCACTGCAGGAGTACAATCTCGGTTTCCGTCTTTTTGAAGTCCACGATCATCGCATACAACTGAGCCAGTATGTTTTGCCATTGGATGTTATGACCCAGAGGTATGGAACAAAGTGCCTTGTACTCTTCGATGGACATATTTGTCGGACATTCATGTAAGGCTGCTAGCACGGTATTCGGAGAGGGTCCTGATGGACGCTCATGAGGTCGGAAAAGAAATTTGTCCATCGAGGCTATCCCAGGCAGGCTGTAAGTGCAGATTCTCGGTAGTCGGTCGGTTTGGTGGAAGGCACGTGTGAAACATTGCATGCTTCCATCAAAAAACGAGAAGTGAAGTCCATTGTTGAGGCATACATCCCTCTCCTGAGACGTAGAGACTTGTTTCATTTTACGATGAGTGACGGTGTTTGGTTTGCATTCCGACAGCAATTCTACACGTCGATATGAGTCAAAGGAAACCATAAACTCAGCGAGGGCTGCGTAAGTATGAAGCTTGTATTGACTCTGCGACTTTTCCACGGACGCGTATTCGGCTTTGAAGACTTCCAGAATCGTGAAGGCAGTGACGTCTCGCCAGTGACAGAATGAAAGAGGAACATCTAGCTCAAAGACCGTCGCTTTTGCTTGTCCGTCGTCGGATGAAAGGGGCCATTCGTGGACGAAAATCTTGAGTTTTGAGGCCTGCTTCTTTAAGTCACACTTTGTGCATCGATAGTGGTGACGCTCTTGACTAATGTCTTCTTCCTCGTCGAAGTAGGTATAGTATTGGCATTGAAGCCCCTGATGCTGACGCATTAAATCTTCGTACTGCGCTTTGAGTCGGGCAAACTCTTCTCGTTTCTTCTGTCTTTCATGTTCAGCATGAATCAGGATTCTTTCCATGAGCTCTCGGTGCTGAGACGATTGATCGTAGTATCTGACCCCAAAGCTTTTTATCGAACCAAAGTTCACGAAAATGTCATCGCATTTTAGCTTGCACAATTTTTGACGTTCAGTCATGTATTTTTCGAATGCATGAAGTCTCTTCAGCTGGTTTCGAAGCGGTAGAATCAAGTTTTGCAAAAGCTGGACAGGAAGCCCTGGATCGTAATCTCTGAGTAAGGGACATAGCTCCGTAGTCGAAATATCGCAAGCCATCCACAAGTCCAAGATAGTCAGGACCATAATCGATGTAAGTTCCGGATTTCCGGTGTACACATCGATGGCTTTGGAGTAGTACGATTCGATAAGGGTCCTCAATCTCTGGGTGGTGCTGTCTTCTCGTTTGCGAGGTTGCAGCCATGATTTCAGTGACGTTGCCACCCACATCTCGACCTCCATGAGATTTCGAGCCATTTCTTCGTTTCCGTTCGTATGAGGCAGTGTTGGGAGCTCATGTTGCTCATTCTTGTTGGTGGGTTGAGAAGGTTTAAAATGATTAACACTTTCGATGCACTTCCTTGCAGAGAGACTCGCGATGAAATCGTCAAGTACAGGGATCCCCACTTTGGAGTCTTTTTCAAAGTCCAAATTTTTTAAGGTTGACAAGTCAAGAGTTCTGGAGCTTGCTCTCTGAACCTCAGACCAGCGCCTTTCTAGAAAACGGTTTGTCTTGCTCATGGCGTTGTGAACAAAGTGACGCAATGCTTCATTACTCGGCTCGAGCTTCAGCAATCGTCTATTCAGCTTGCCATTCATTGCTGAAAGATAGTCGGCCTCTATTAGATGCCCGTGGCACTCTTTGCTGACGCTGGCGATCAGAAAGAGCATGAAGTCCTTATACAAGCCGTCTGGGTCTTCTGGCTGATGCGAGAGACGGCAGAACATCATCTGCAATGATACACGCAAAAAGAGCCAGAATGGCGATCGACGCCAAGGCAATTCCGAGTTTTCCCAAAGCACTTCTTCACGAGTGTTTTTTGAAATGACCATCGTGTTACATCGCGCGCCCTCATGGGCTGCCAAGAACGTCATGAGATATTCGGTAACAACTTTCGGATTCGTAGTATCTCGAGACTCGGCATGCATCTGCTTAGCCTTCCTGACCTCGGGTTGCATGCCTGGAACACTTTCGAAACTCATGCGAGACAATGTGAATGCGATTGCGTCCCGAAATTCCACTGATTCGAAAACAGAAAGCGCAAGGGATACACCGCAGCCAGGGAATGTCCGCTTGAGACGGCCTCTGGTGGCCATGACATCTTGATTCCGAGGCGAGACTTCAAAGGCCTCGAAGATGATCTTCTCTTCCTGTCTTGTGATTAAAATACCCGCGTTCTGGGCATTCACAAATACAGGAAGTGAGCCGCCTCCGACCATTGTCAGCTAATCGCCCTCAAGCTATCGGATTGTCTTAGGGCACTCACCGTCACTGGAGAGCTGCTTAAAAACAGCTTGAAGCCCCATTTCTGCTATCACAAGGGTGTCGCCGCCTGCGTCATGAACTATGGAGGCTCTCCGCATGGCCTCAAGCGCCGAGCTTATCACAAGGCGTTGCGGTTCCTCAACATAGTCTCGAAAAGATGACAAACAGTTGATTACTGTAGTCAGAAGCGCTCGACTGTACGTTGGGTTCGAATCATCTTGATGAGGAAGTTTTGGTGGCAGGAAGACGTGGTACAGCTTGTACAAGGCTTCCTGGACCGACACTTCCATTGTGATGACTGAGCGCGCTTGGCTAGTTATCTTGCTTAAGCAATGCTATTGACAAGTCAATAAATTCAGAATTGGCCAATGCACATCAAAAGTTGGAAATGACTATTTATCACTGACCAAAAAGAATGAGCGAGAACATGGGTGACTTTTAATAATGATGGTAGCTTTGACATGAAGCAAGGTCAAAGAGGGGTCATAAGGCCTCGATCATCTTTTCCAACTCAACTTTTTGACATTGGGGAAAACAAGGCCAAAGCCTCCTGATCCAATAATGAAAGGCTTTAGGCCGTTTCTTCTCACGGCGCATCTCCATCGTCTGTGCGGTAGAGCCTTAAACAGTCAATCCTGATGAGCAAGTCATGCAGTGTGGAAAGTTGCGCCCCCAAAGCCGGACGCAAATTGCTTTCGGGTCGTCTCTCAAAGTCGTGAGGCAATAGCGGTGCAGGCGGCCTGACCAAGCCAATCACCTTGTTTGCAGCTTATAACGATGCAGACATTCGTCAGGGGATACGCTGGCTGTTTCTGCCCTGTATTGTTTCGACACACGAGTCCCTTGGCTTGTTTCTGGCGGCCTTGTGGTCCAAGAGAAAGAAATGAGCTCATGTTCGCTATCGCCCCGCACAAGATAGGAATTTACTTTCGCCGCGCTGAGACCATGGGCCGTTCTTTCGATGCTGAAGCATTGCGTTGACATTGTTTCGAAGCCTGCTTATGTGTGTCGCCGTCGATGTGATGTGTTGTGAGCTGACACTTGCGAAGCGGTGGAATCTAATCTGGTTGGGCAGACAAGGAAGGATGCAGTTCACTGGCGGGGCCACAGCGAGCGACCACGCGGCGATGACCACATCAGATGCAATCGCCCTACGGAATTACACTTGGGCCCCCCAGCCGTGCTACTGCACACACCGCCGAGTCAGCGTCTCATGCGTGCAGCCAGTTTGCGACTCGATTGAACCAGTCGATCGCGGTCGTCTCCCGACGTGAAAAGGCTGGTATGTAAGCCAGGCAACTCAGCCTCGACCGGATGTGCAATTATTTGCAGACCCAGGCAACGAGTCTGTGCCACTTCTAATACACACGGTCCCAATATCCAGCCCTACATGTCATTGCCTTACTCCCAGTCGAGATGGCGAGGCGTGCTGCTGGCCATTGTCATCACTGTCAGAACGGTCACCACGTCGAGAGTGCTTACAGCATCAGCATCAGATATATAGCCTAGATCGTGTGTCAGGGTATCCAGGGTCGGTGCCTGGACCTGAATGAACAGCACATGACGCTGCGCTGCATCAGCATTTATGCTGCTCAAAGGCGATGGATGCACCAATGCTTCTTCTGACAAAGCATAGTCTTACACAGGCAAGTGGGTGTTTCACGAGCTGGATCGTGCGCGAGTTACGAATGACAAGAAAGCACTCGTGACTTGACCTCATGCTGCGGTCTGCGCACGACAATCCGTTATTCGATTACCATCAGGCGCACTAAGTGCTGTCAACATTGTTGGCTGTTCTGACGTTCTCGCCCTTCCTATTCCTCCACCTTTGCAAGAAGCTTAGTTAGCTGCTAACAACGCTGCAGCATAGGAAACGCACATAATTCCTCGTAGCCTCAAGACCAATTCGGCAAAAATCGTGTCCAGGGAGTCTCTTCATAGACCCCAGGTGACACGCTCCTCAATGACGAAAACAATAGTACAATCAGAATAATACGTGCTGCAATGTAGAAAATAGCGCTACAGAACACCATCCAAGTCGAAAGCATTTCATCTCGTTGAGCTCTGCGCAATGTATGCTCCAGTAGTTTTCTCGCGTCCTTCGCAATGGTTGTCACCACTGTGATATTCGGGGAGTTCTCTTGATCAAGATGAGCTTCGGCCTTGACAAAAGAGTTCTCGTAGTCGACATAGAAATCTTCAACCTCTTTAGAGAAATACTCTATCAAGGATCCATGTTCACGAAAGAGAAAGTCCAGCTGGAACAAGCCTTCGCCGCCTTTCTGGACTTCTTTCCACGCACCGAAGAACGTGCCTAGTGCTGAACTGAAGTTGAGAGCCTGGTTTGAGACTGACTGATACTTCTCCCAGTCGCGTGTCTGTTTGAATGACGCGATATCTTCCACGGTGGGCTGCCGCGAGAAGTTGCGCGTTTTCCCATCGGGACGCCAGCACAGAGCCATGCGTTGGTCCATGGTCCAGCCAGACCTCCAGAAGTATGGATCTGTAAGCATATCCATGTAATGCTCGGGAAAACTGTTCAGTGGGCGAAGTTTTGGCTCCAGCGCTTTCATGGCCGAATACTCGACTTTGAACATTCGACGATTATAGAAAATGCTGATGGCTAGGGAAATGATGGGAATGACGGTCGAAGCCACGGTGACAATTCTCCAGAGCATAGTCTCGGCTTGCGAAGAGAAGGTGAAGTTCCATGCAAGACAGTGGATGCCTCCAAAGACGAAAGCCGACACGGCCATCGTTTTGAACATCAATGGTACTCGTCCTTGCATCTCCACCATGTCGTTCGGGACACGGTGCATCCTGCGCTCCTTTTCGGACGCCTTTCTTGCCCTGACGGGAGATATCAGGCGCAGAACAAACGACTGCGAGGGATTGAAGTAGTCGCGTTTGGGCTCAGCCGACTCTCCCCGGCCGATGAGACGCACAGGCCGTGCTACGTCCTTGGGCTTCCACCAGCTCACAGCGAATGTCGCAATGGCAAATATGGAGAATGCCAGTGTTGCCAGCTCGAGCTGCGTGAGGGGCAAGGATGCTGCTTGTCTTGTAATGAGGGTGAGGACTAGCCACAAGATCTGCAAAATGGAAAGCAGTCTCAGAAACCAGTCGGCTTTGCTCTTGTCCAAGATGTCATCTTGGCTGAGAACCAGGCCGTGCAAAGGATGCTCGTCATGATGCCAGTGAAACTTCTGACCGAGGTCTATTCCGGTAAGGACATGGTGCTTGAAGTCGTCGCTGTGCAAGTCTGGGTGCTTATAGACCAGTCCCCCCATATTGGCGAAATAAGAATGCGTCAATGTCCAGTCCTGCGGCCGCCAGTGTACCTGAATAGGTACCTCACCACTCAACTCCGACGGGCAACGTTGCTCTTCCGGCCCTGCAATCTCTATACCTGCTTCCACGTTCTGCGTCTGCCTCTCGTTGGTCTCAGCGACTTCGGCGACTGACTTTACTTCACTTTCACTCTGTCTTGCTGCGCCACTTTCCGCGTCTGTTTGGGTACTCTTCGCTTCCGGCCGTGGAAGACCCATCACAGGGAAGAGCCGTCGCACCACAGGGCCGTACCTGACCTGCCATTTGCGGACGATCTCGTAGCGACCATTATCGTGACGAGACTTACACGCCAAGTCATTGTTGTGAAAGTCTCGAATCGCTTGCTCGAACTTGTGCAAATCTTTTAGAGCGGCACGCAGCTCACACACAGCTTTCGAAAAGATGAACTCGGGCAGCAAGATCGTGATGGCCATCCACTTCACCTGCCTGGTGAAGCGATCCTTTCTGCTATCGTCGAGAGCGCCAACGTTCAAGTGGAGGACCGTCCAGGTGCAAGTAAAGATGGTCAACAGGCAGCTCCCCACGAGCGTGAGGGTGCCACGTTCCTTGGGGCCCGCTCGCCATCCCACATGCTGCTCTGTTGTGCCGTTCTTCACTGAAGTGGTGTTGGTGTTTGCGGCATCACCCGCCGCCAGCACTGTCGCGATGAGCTGAGAGAGCAGCCACGCCAGAAGCGTGTGGGGCTGCATGGGGAATGTGGGATCCCCGCCAAAGCAGGCACGATCGGGGAGCGACAGAGCCGAAGGTGGGCAATGATGGCGGAAGGCGCAGCGAAAAGGGGAATCCAGACAAGACGCGATTGATGAGGCACGAGCCAACAGGCACGAAATGAGATGGGACTCAAGTCGAGCTCGCAAATGAAGGGCGGACAACCTCGTATAAACACGCCGGGCTGCACAACATCGCTACCTCCAGTTGCCGTGCGCCCCAGAGTTCCTTTCATTGCTTCACCAATCAATATCCCGACCCCGAGGTATTCTTGCTTCAAATGCACACACACTCTACGGAAAGAGCATGCAGACTGGCTTCAGCTCCAGGGGCTGTGAGCTGCTGTGCGACAACTTCTGCAGCATTCAAGGTGCAGTGATTGGCTGTCTGTCGGAGGCTGGTGTGCTTGATAGCCTGGTCATGTTGGCATACAGACAGCCAGCCGTGTGAAAAGCTATAAATAACATGATTGAAGTAGTGGTCACCGCAGAGTGCTCTAACCTCTTGGTTGCCTTTCTTCAGCCTCACTTATCGGATATCAACTGTCACATTGATAGCAACGAGTCAGGGAGGGGGAGGGGGGAGGCATGGGTCGGAAGAATCCTGTTTGATGCATGCAGATGGTCACCATGGAGGAGAGGCAATTCTATCGCCATAGTCGTTCACAAGCGATGGAAACGCGTGATTTTTTAAATGGCAAGTCCGATGTTAGTAAAGCGCGGGCCCACGAGATATGTACTTTATGCACCGCTCAAAACGTAGAGATGATGTATATCTCGAATAGAAGTGAAAAAGCCAATATTGCGTTTCATTCATTCAGAGGCAGTCAACCCTTCTATCGCTAGTGTAACCCCAACACCTATCTGGATACGTGACCCCCTGCGGCGGGAGCTGTCCCTAGAAATGCGTGACCTCGCGCGCCCCAATGCACTATCACCTTCCCGACTTGTTTCGTTCTCTGTGCCACCCATGCTGGTAATTGCCTAGTCCGTTTCTATCTGATCCGTGCCAGAAGTTGCCTTTGCAACAAGCGCTACAATGTGACGAACGAAAGTCTCGCGGCTATCTTTTGTGCAAAGGTTCATTTACAAAGTTGACTTGACGAACAAAAAAGTGGTCTTGTCGTCGCCCTTTTCACTTGATTTAAGAGACGCAAATTGATACAGGTACGACCTCGTGATTCGCAAATGGAAGAATATTGCAAAGTGCTTCACACCAACAATGATGATCACACTGGCGGCCATCAGCATCTGCCGATTTCACGAGGGAGGTCCGCTCGCTCTGCATATGCATGAATACTAGTGAGGCTGTTATGGCATTTCTTCCCACCAGGGACGCCTTTGGACCAATGACCTGGTAGTCATCCGTGTCTCCGTGTTGGACCACCTCGTACAAGAGTGATAGCCATCTTGGGTGTCTGGCTCTCGTGGAAGCTCTGTCAAATGTTTCGCGTTTCGCCATCTGGGACATTCGGTTCACCACCTTAACCAACCTCCACTGACGTCGACGGAACTCCAAGGATCCATCGCCTCCAGTTGTCCACAAGTCTTTAGACGAAAATACTAGTTGAATTCAATTGTGATCGTAGGTGCTTGTCTCTGATGGGTGAGACAAGAAAGACAAAAATCTTTCGGGCGCAGGACAAACTACTCTGCATGCGAACAAGTGCTCGCCGTTCCAGCGACGTCTATGCTCTTTGACACCTCCAAAGCTGCTGTATGCTCGATAAGATTGTTCCGAATGGGCATGAATACTCTGGATTTTTTGATAGTACGCCATAATAAAATGATTTACAAGGAGGATTGTAAGAAGGCAAAAGAGCAAGGAATGATTCCTTTGCTTTGGGCTTTTAAAAAGTTTTGCGAGCTGCACACAATACTTGTGAGGAGCGCAGGTGTCACCAGACGTTACAGCGGTAAGGCAGGTGCACCACCCGGCCGCTCGAACACAGGCGTTGTCACGGACAGGGTATTGCAATACAGTACAATACATTATTCATCAGTAGTCACTTGATTCGGCGAAGCAGTGGCAGGCTTGCAAGGCTGCTGCCGGATTAAGGATGACATTCAAGCCGTCGAAATTGTGACAAAAAATGCTGGGTAAAAATCGTCTTTGTGATGAGGTCTGGCAAGGTCGCAAACGTTCGAACGAGCTTGCTGCCATTGTTCGCTTGTTCTGTCGCTGCCAGACTTCACGGGCTGTTAGATTTGCTGAACAAAGCCGCCTAATGTGTCCAGAGCCGCCTTTTAGCAGAAATCATTGCCGCAAATGCCGCAAGTCGACGCTGTTGATGGTAATGATGGAGCCGGCAAAGCTGTCGCTTTTTGTCTTTGTCGTCGAAGCAAGATCTCATCTTGACCGTTGCGGAAGGTCTCAATCGCATGCATTTGGTTTGTCTTCTTCGGCGCTGTGGCACGGCTTCGCCGTTGAGGTCAAACATCAAACGGGTGTCTAAGTCGGACGACTCGTATGTATAACATTACGAAGCTTATGGAGGTATACATTCGTAGCTATTGTACCTGTCCCCAGTGGTCTTTTGGTTCATTCATGCGTGTACATGTGTTGTATTCGGTCTGGCCACAGAGACCGCACATCGGTGGTTCGAGCCTTTGGATGGTGCAGGCTCTTCTTAGTCGCCGATGAGCATGTAAGTAGGTGATTCCGTGAGCCAACAGCCACTTAGCACATCATTGATATTTTTCTTCTCTTGCTTCGGGTTTGGGTAGTACTACTTATCTAATATTATTCAATGGCTGCTCGGGGGCGCTGCTTGTTGTGTCGCATCGAGACGAGGCTGAGCGGCCCCCTCCCCCAGCGCTGGCTTATTTGTGCGGTATTAATGGACCCCTAATAGCTCGCGACGATTTTCACCTTACGACAGCCCGGAAGATGGATTATTACCCCACACGCAGATGTCACAGGACATGCACATCGAGTACAGTCATGAGAAGGGGATTCGTATCCTTAAAAAGGCATATGCCGACGGTGCAGGTCATGACACGGAGAGTGAAAGCGCGATGGAGCGGGTAGGGTCTGACTGACTCGACCCCGGTCCTTCAGTTGTCGTGATTCAAAGATGAGGCATGATCTCCTGGCTCTGGCTGCGCAAGCAGGCGATCAGAGAATGGGAAGATGCATGAGGTGAATGACCAGATGGGGAAAGGAAACGAGGCGAGGATGCATCTCACGATTCGGGATGGCTGGCGCCTTCCGTTTCTGGCACGCAGGCGTAGCGTGGCAGCCCGACAATGTGACCGTCAGCCGCCCGTCGGCTACAGCCTGACCGACCAGCTGGTTTCGAGATGGGGCGCAAGGGAAAGAGAAGATGGGGGAATTGGCAAAAAGGGGAAAAATTCAACACGTGCAGGCGAAACAAGCGACTCTGCATCGTCCCCTGTTCCGATTCTTCCGATTGTCATGCATGTTTCTAGTAGACAAAATCTTGTTATGCGTACCCGATGGCTCGCTTGAATTGATACTGCAATCTGTGTGCAGATGAATGGCAATCTTGAAAGGACGGACCCGCTACAAGAAATCGGGTGAACGACGCTTTGCGACGTTGCAGCGAGGCTTGCGGCATCGCCGAAGGGCCATGACAAGGTGCCCCTGGTCCCGCGCTGCAGGATGCATGTTTGCTGGGGGCCCTTGGGCCTTGGAGGATCCATTGCGAGCCCAAGCTGTCATCGCCATCTTCATCTCAGCCTCGCACTTGAAGATGCTGAACCGACAATCGGGCTTATTAGGGACCATGCGAGACCAAACACCTGACTCTTGGTCTTCGACGCCGGGTCTCGGAGCCGCAAATCACCATCATCCTCACGAGCTGACGACGCAGAACGACCATCTCGGGCGCCTCGCTGAAATAGCGCGGGACCCCGACCGAAACCAACACGCCCCCCTTCCTTCTTCCCCGTGACCGACACACGGCATCTGGAATTGACGACCATCAGTGCACCCGAGCGTTCCACGACATGCTTCGCAGACCTCGTGTCTCCTCCTTTGGTTCGGATTCTTGATCATTCACACCACTTCTCGTGCGACAGAACAGATCCGGCAACCAACCAAATGCGGGGCACGCGCCTTTGCAGCGGGCGCAACGATTCCACTCAGGCAGGCATCAGATTGTTCCCGTCGGCCAGTCACAAGTCGCGCGACGTTTGGCGAGCTGCCAAGAGAAGCTTGTTGCGTCGGGCGACGCGACAGCCACTGCCAAACGGCGACCACGCCTCACGCGTAACGACGAGTGATCGATAGTTCTGCGAAGTTTTCCACCACGTGCGGCCCTTCGATTTCGGGCTCAAATACGGCGCGTCCCCAGAGGTTCGCAGCTCAGGACTGCCCGTGCCCGAACAGCTATCTGCAGTTCTTTACTCTCCGGCTGGAACACAGTCTGGGTGGCATCCTTGCTCCCCACCACCTTTTGCTGTCAAATCCATTGCGACGCTGCGCCAAGAAAAAATAGCGGAGGCCGCAGCACCAATAGAGGTGACTTGAGTGAGCCAGGAACACGCGCGCGATGGAGGAGGACGAAGATAAGGCGAATTATGCGCTGCAGGTCGTCGTTCTGGTACCTAGTTTCCCTCCCTGTCCACGCCTAAAGCTCGTCTTGCGGTGGCCGAACTGACGCTGCGTCGTAGGGCTCAGGCGGAGGCCCGCTAGAATCCAACATCACCGCGCTTTTGGTGCGCTCAGTCGCCGAGAACTGGTCGAAAGGCTCCATCGTCGCCGTCGATGCCGGCGTTCACCTCTCAGCCATAGAGCGGCTCATCAGGGATTCCTACCCATCCCCTACGCCGACCGCGGCGCCTTTCACTCTGACCAGCGGCCCATTTGCTGGTCTGGAGCTGCCTCATGTCTCAATCGGCGCCAATGCAGCATACATTGCTCGCTCTTTGGTGGACACATACCTCATCACACATCCGCACATGGACCACATATCCGGACTCGTCGTCAACACAGCTGGCTTGCCGGGCAGTCGCCCCAAAAAGCTTGCCGGTCTGCCGACGACCATCCAGGCCTTCAAGAACCACATTTTCAACAACGTCATATGGCCAAACCTGAGCGATGAGAACAACGGCGCGGGGCTGGTCACCTACATGCGGCTCGTCGAAGGAGGCAGCCCAGCGCTCGGGGATGGCGAGAGCAGAGGGTACATGGAAGTCTGCGACGGGCTCCTAGTTAAGACCTGGAGCGTCAGCCACGGCCACTGCATCGAAAAGCACCCGCACCGCGGCTCAGCTTCAAGCGCGTCCCCGCGATTCGGCAGTCACGATGCGCTGTCACAAACACCGCGAAGAGACGTTCACAACCAGGCTGTCGCAGGACAGTCCGGAACAAGACGACCCTCATTGCTCAGTCAAGCCGCGTTATCCGTGGCTTCATCGCCACAGTTTGGTGGTGGGAACGGCGAGCAGGACAGGATTTGCGTATACGACTCTAGTGCCTTCTTCATCCAGGATCACAGACACCGACGGGAGGTGCTGATCTTCGGGGATGTAGAACCAGACAGCATCTCACTCAGTCCGCGCAACCTCAACGTCTGGCAAGAGGCAGCGCCTAAGATCGCAGCTGGAACCCTGGCCGCTGTGTTCATCGAATGCAGTTACGATGACTCGCACAGCAACGACCGGCTTTTCGGACACCAAAAGCCGTGTTTCATCATCGAAGAGCTGCAGACGCTAGCCAGCGAGGTAGAAGCGGCGCGAAAACGAAAAGACCAAGAGTCCAAGAAGAGGAAGCGCAGCGTCGGAAGCATCACCTCCACCATCAGACAGCGGAGAAATCCCCCCAGGACGCAAGGGCTCTCTGGCGCGGAAGAATCCCCAGTATCGCCCAAGTCGGCGAGACCACCGACGCCGATTTCCAGCGGACCCGGCGCACAGTTCAACCTGGACGCGCTTCCTCGCCTGGCCACGCCAGCGGATGAGTTGTCACTGCACGATGTGGAGCAGGGGCCCAGCATGGGCGCAGACCTACGGCGGCCGCTCGAGGGGCTCAAGGTCATCATCATCCACGTCAAGGAGCGGCTGGACGATGGCCCGCCTGCTGGGGAGATCATCCTGCAGCAGCTTCTTGACCGTGAGAAAGACGCAGGTCTGGGGTGCGAATTCATCATCTCTAGCTCAGGAATGAGCTTTTACTTTTAGGCGCATAGGGGGCAAAGCATGGACATGCCGGGGCATGTTGTACGAATATTGCATCATGAGCGCATTTGCAGCACGATGTTCACCGCGATATACCACTGGATTGTACGATTGGTTCGACGGACGAGAGGCGAGATCTCGTGCCATCTGTAGATAGTCGACTTGATAGTCATAAGAGAGATTGCCCGTACATGGGCGACATGTCGCAAACGTGCCCCTTCATCCATAGAGCCCAGCAGTCTGTTGTTCGCGACATCACGGCCGTTTAAGTCGCTCAAGTCCCGCTCGGCCGCCAAGGTCCTCTTCAAACTTCGCCCGGACGAGCTCGAAGCCCTCCACCGTCCTGCTGTACGTGATGCCGCCCATCCGCCCAATCGGTTGCAAGACCTGCCACACGTCAGTATCGGCCACCAACATCCGAAAACGCCATCACAATCCACAAGCACTCACCGCCGGGTCAACCACGCTCCGCTCCTCATTGATCGCATCCTCACGCACCCAGAAGCGCGTCCCCTCCAACACGACCATTGTGCCCGACACCTTCCCCGCTTCAGCCCTGCTCTCCCACTCCTTCACGAACACCAACTCGGCCTCAATACTGACCACTGCCTCCTTGACCCTCGCTGGCCGTACGCGGCAATCCCGCACCATCGTCAACCCCGACACGTCCCATTCCGACACGTCCTCCGGACAGTTCACGGCTGTGGCGTTCGCCGCTTCTATGAAGGCATCGCTGATGATGTTGATCGTCGCTTGCTTCGTCTCGAGTAGATTGCGGAGCGTATCTTTAGGATGATCCAGAGATGAGGCGATACCGACGGCGAATAGCGGCGGGTCGTGGTTCATCAAGTTGAAGTAGCTGTATGGGGCGAGGTTGGGGGTACCGTCCCCGCTAATGGTAGACAGGAAGGCGATTGGGCGCGGCGCCACCGACGAGATGAGCAGCTTGTAGTTGAGAATGGGGGGGCGGTTGGGTTCGTGAGGGTCGATGGGGATGTGGGCGGCTGTGGAGGTGCTGCGGTTCGCGCCGGCCCCGAATGTCCATCCTGGGGAGGCTGTCTGGGTGTATGTGAAGGTGGGATTTGAGCGAGCGCGAGGTCGGGAGGATTCTATGCTGGGGAAGTCGCCGTGCTTGTTGCGCGAGGTGTTGTCGGACATGGTGTTGGGCTTCTTTACGTGGGCAGGGTTGAGCGGAGGTGCAAGCCGCGGACTGCCTCTTTCTCTGGCTTTGGGGGTTGAGGGGTCCTTGGGAGAAAGAAGTTGCGAGGTCGGGACGGGACATTGATGCTTCCTTCTCCCTGGTGCTATTGGAGCGATTCAATGGCGTGATTGGTCGGGATTGATACGCTGCACGGTGACGGGGAGAGCAGACTTTGGTTGGCATCGAGTCGCGAGATCCGGAGCATGACGTAGTCCTATCCTGCTCGATATGCCATTATGACCAAGCTACTCCGATGCTTATCTTCGGTCCTATCGTAACGGGGCGATCTCTTTCGCGTCGAACAGCCTCACACCCGCCCACTTCTCATCAAGAACAGTACGCCGCAGCTTTCGACTCGACTACCAGTCAACCCGGCGCATATTGAGCCGTTGTGCTCATATGCGCTGCCACTCTTTCGATGTACCTCCGGACGCGCCACGGAGTCGTCTCAGGACTCTAAATACTCCAAGTCATGTACGGTGTCCAACCTGTCAGCCATCTCTGCTGCCCTGGTACGCCGTGGAGACCAGCAGCTCAACACCGTTTTCTTCATTTCGGCGTGCTGTACAGTGGGCTACGCAGGCTGGCCGTCCTACATTAGGCATTGATCCTCTTGCGGTGCCGCTCAATCCTCCTGAATTTCTCCCGCAGCGGGCAAGTAGATGGGAGTGTCTTCCCGAGAGAGCTTCGACATCGGGGTAGCGTTCGGTTGCTAATCGACCACCAACACGATCCTCTCTTGCGATCGCAAGGGGATAGAGGTAAGGCTCTCGGCACTTGCCATGTGTTATTCCGGATTGGGTCTCGTTGGGTGCCTCGTCACCTTTCAGAGCGCTCGTCACTAAAGCAAACAGTCAGCAACCCGTCACAGTCATCTCCGTGAGCTTCGGCTTGCCGCACAGTCATTCATCTCTTCATTGTACCAGAAGAACTTGCGCGTCGCGGCAAGGCACCTGGACGACTGGTCTCGACAGAATTCAGCTCTTTGGTCATGTTTGCCATTTGAGTGAGGCGCTTTTGCACGTCACCGATCTGTTGCAGGCTGCGGGCGTCATCGGGCTCATGGAGGTCGCGAATCATTTCTTCGACTACGCGCCGCTGGTCGAGCCATTGATCCAATAGAGGTTTAGAGGGCATGGGTTTTGGTTCTACCAAAGGCAGTGCCTTGAATGCTGCTCTGCGGCTGCCGGCTGACTGCGGCTGCTGCTCTGTCGCAGCGTCCGGCTTCCTTTTGCGACTGCTTTTGGGCGATATATGAAGTGTGCTGGCCGAAGGAGGGGATCCGGCAGTGCTGCCAAGGTCGTTGTGCACACGTTTCATGTGATCGCGCAGGTTCCATTGACGCGGAAATCCATGGCCTTGAATGGATCGCTCACACCCATCATGGCTACAGAGAAATGGCTTTTCACCATGACCGTGCAGACCATGAGCCTCTCGCTCATGACGAAGGAGACACGCCGTGGATGAGAAACGTGCGCCTTCACACGAAGTTTCCTTGCAGCGATATGGCTTAAGGTGCGAGTCAACGAATTTGCTATTATTGGCTGTCAGTAGGCTGTGTGGTTCGCAGTTGATGCTTTCCATCAAAGAACCTTTGTTTAGACTTACTCGTAATTGCATTTCAGCTTTTCAGGCTTATGACTGCACGCGGCTTGACCTTCCCAAGGACAATGAAAGAGACCATCAGGGCCCGGCGCCGCGTTTTTGTACAGCTCGTGATCGCGGGCCGAAGATTCACCATCTCCGACCTGCTTGCGGGACGTGAGTCCGTTAGTCATAGTCAATACGTTTTCCGTATCGATCTTTCCTTGGCTACTATTCGAAGCGAGAGAGGTTTTGCGCCTGTTGTGGGTGCTTGTCTCTCGATGTCAGCTGACTGCACAGCAGCCGTGCTAGAATTTGGTGATACATTACTCACCTCGGCGAATTTGCCAAGATTTCAGAGGTGGTAGAACTCCGCGTGCTGGGCGGCCACGGGATGTCTACCGTTGGAGGCGACGAATTACGTGACAAGGAGTTAGAAAAGCAGTCCCAAGACTTGGGTGAGGAGTTTTCGGGCACAATTGGCTCGGAGTCCAGATGCATGTGCAACGGCACCATATGCTGTGGACTGTGAGCGGGAACGCCAAAGGAAGTGCTGCCAACAGCAGCCATGTTCATGTCCCAGTAAGGCGCGTGGTTGGCATCGGCATGTCCCAAGAGGCAAGGGTCCGCTCCAGTCATGGAAGCAGTGACCGCGAGAGCGAGAGGTACATTTCCGAAAGCAGATACATTACCTCTGTCCAAACGAGAAGATGGTGACAGAGACGAGCCACAAGCTCGGCTCGAGCTCCTTCTTGACATGACCGGCGGATCCTGTGCATTAATTCTGGGGTTGGCCCAAAGAGGGCCAATGGGTTGTGTGTGCTCATTTCTCGATCCTCTCGGTGTGGTTTGTCCAGATGAATACACGTAGTCCTCGGCTTCTCCTGAGTGTGATGATCCATTATCTGGAAATCCTTGGAAAGTCTGTTGGCTATGTCCAACAGGCCCCCAAGGGGGATTGGCAAGCAAATCTACTGAATGCCCTGTCTGGAGAAATCGAAAAGCTTCATTGACATTGGAAGACAATGATGCTGGATAGCTGTAATCGCTGCTTTAGTTAGTACTCTCCTACAATGGGCGACAAAACAAAACAAAAGCAACAAAGCGTCAATAAGCAACAACATGGAGCTGGTCAACTTTGATCCTGTTCATATAGTCAGCCTACGTTACAGTGATGATGGTGCAAGATGAGTATTTCACAGACCATCTAATCACGAATTTTGAGTTCGACCAGATTAAAGCTCCCCAATTCAATATGTTCCAATTCCAGGTGATATGTTCCAATTCCAGGGCTGGCATGATTGTTTTGGTGGCCCACATCAGCTATGTCTATCGTTGCGTCTCAAAGCGCTGGTTCTGGCCAGTTTCCTCCCGGATGGCTGCATTGATGTGATTGAGGAAATCCCGTACTGTGGAGCCAAAGCAAGGGACATTGTCGCAAAGTAGGATACCGGGGCCTGGCATCGTGACACGCGCGATTGGCTGGCATTTGTCACTTGCAATCCAGTTGCTGTGTGCCGTTCACTTTCGTTGAAGGTGTCAGGTTGCCAATACATCAAGTCTAATTCAGACAAGTCGACATCCTGTAAGGTCCATTCGCGGCTCATTTGTCCATGGCAAAGTGGGTGCACCCGCGTAATCGCGGCTGCGATGTGCAATCGAAATTAGATTGCCGCAACTCTAAATAGAGTATGCGATAGACGCTTACCCATCGTCCAAATGTGACTGAGTCAACATGTCATGAATCATGTATGAAGACCGACACTGACGACGCTTTACATATCGAGCTCTGCCTTCTTTTCCCTCGGACAACATGTGAAAGTGATCCTTCGGGTATCATTCGGTTCAAGCCCAAGATATGATGTTGTTGCAATCAGGACGTGATTCCCATCGGCACAGGTCCAAATATGCCAGCAGCTCGTGAACGAGAACGCAGGCATCACACTTTGTGCTCAGGTCTCGCTGAATAGAGTTTTCTTGGTCCTTGTCCGGCCCGGACAAGTACTGTTCCATTGTGCATCCTTTGGTCCTGAAAAGTCGCGTCCAGAAAGAATTTCAATTCGGCCATGCGATCCTTTGTGGTAACGATGAAGTCCAGGTCATCTGCGTCTCTTTGATGGCGCCAGGCAGCCTCCACGTGAAAGGAACAAAATGAAATAGCAAAAGAAAAAAGAGTAGGGACACGATTTGCGTTCAACATGAAGAACGAGACATCTCCGGAAGTTGAATAAAAGAGCAACAGTACCTATTTGATGACGGAACCTCGTCGAGGTTGACTGGTCTGTAACCTCGCATGATGACCGGATGTGACACGAGTGCAAGTGGCATTGTACACCGGAGCATGAATGTTTGAAGCAACCAAAGCGATCGAAATCAGATCGACTTCGGCTCCCAGGCATAAAAAGAAAGTTCCGTGCCAAAAGCTATGGAAGCTAGCGGCCTTGATGCGGTAAATGCAAAATGTCAGGGTCCTATGGGTAGTAAGTGTGGGAAGGCGGGACGATCCTCTGGGATGGTCTATGAAGGAAAAGGCAGGCTGCGAAGGTAGATGAGGCAAGCTTGGCCGTTCACCAAGCAATGGGCAGGGCGTTTTCTGAAAAGAAAGAGCTAGAGGCAGATGCAAAGACACCTAAGCTTGGGCAGGAAAATTGGGCAGAAATTTATGAATGCAGGATGGGTTAAACGAGCACTCGGGGGGGATGCGGGTTTTATCGTCGTCATGAGCACCTGCCGGCGATATCAGCATCAGCACGGCCCACCGAAAGGCCTGTCAACTCACGCTTCCTAGAGGGCCAGCGGGCATGGTCTATCGGCGGGCCGCCTTAATGCGTTGGCAATGCCATGGCGAGTGATTGCTGGTGGTACAGGGGTCATCTGTGACCGGCTTGCCGTGTCCATCCGCCGCAGTGGAGAAGCAGATGCGGAAACAGGACCTCACTGGCTGGATGCGACGCGATAAAGGAGCACTGGCCGTTGACAACAAGGTGATGCAGCAGAAAGGAGGCTGTCGTAATGTCACTTGAGCCAGTACAGGGGGGCGGCGGCGGCGGAACGATAGGCAGTGGTGCAGGTTGCGTCGCAGGGTGTGCGACGAGTTTTCCCTTCGATGGCTGTTCCGTTTCTGATGTACGTGTCTTTGAATCCTTCACTTTATGATTTGACTGCAGGAAAGGGCATTCGCGCTCGATGTTGGCGAGTAGGCGTTTGAAGGCGAAGCCTTGGCTGGCTCAACGGAGACAAACATCATGCCAACCTGACAGACCGCTCCAAATCTTGTGGTGTGAAGGAGGATGATGAGCAGGCAAGACTTGCCAACACATCCATGTCTGGTGCAACATTGCATGCACTTCCTAGAATCCGCACACTATGCGTGGCAGCCAACCTGGTCGACTGTCGCGGTGAAGCGGAGCGGGGTCTATGGTTGGAAAAGTTTTCCCTGCTTCTTTTCGACGGTCAGCTTAGTTCATGGAGGGTGAGCTTGCCAGCTGGTTTTCTCACTGGCGTTGGCTTAACGAAAACGAAGAAAAGGCCTTCCTTTGCATTCCGTACGGAGAAGGCCTTCTCAGATTGTCCGCTCAAACTTGGCGGACTGAGGACGAGCCAGATGGCTGGCCCATTTATTGGGAGCTAATAAATGATTGGGAAAAGCTAGCAGAACGGGACGGCGCGAAGAGACGCGTGGAGCTGGTTGATCATTTCGACGGTGCGCCTCCCTGGAACCCTCCCTGGGCTAACCAACTGCAGGGTATAGACACGTGAAGCACAATGCATTGGGCCGTGATCCATGCTATGGAGTCAGATCGCGTGGTTCAAGTGTGTACGTGGTTTTCCCCGCCGACACCGAACCACACGCAGTTGCCAGCTTCAACGACGATGTCTTCCCTAGACGCCATGTCTAGTATTATGAAGACCGACGCATGCTGTCCGAAACGTATTGCGATTGTCTGCTTTTCTTCGCGGAAGTAGCATTAGGGCGGCGAATAGTTATCTCGTTGCCAGAGCCTGAAAGGATTTGCACCATGCATGCGTTGCGTCGCATGTGTAAAAAGCTGAACGTAGCCCCGTAAAATGCCTGATGACCTACCTGAGTAGGTAGGCAAGCTTCGAAAGTTCAGCAGCCAACTGATACACGTTGGCCTCGGCAAACGTAACATAATATTCTGAGACTGGGTCGTAATCAGCGAAGTATTCTGCTGCGCCTCGGGTCGGATATATAACGAATCACAAACTGCCGAGTGCACTCGAGTCACTTAGATAAGTCGTGATTTTTTTTGCATCGCAACTCGAGGCAAGAAGCATGAGGACAGTCAAAGTGGAGCAGCTTTTTGTTCGCCAAACCTGACCTATATCGCATCAGTGAACTGGGAACTTTTCCCCGGCATACCGTAGCCGGGCGTTATGCATGACGACCCAAGCTAATGCCTTACATTTGAAATGAATGTGGCCGGCGCTTATCAAGGCAACCAGCGCGGCAGGAATGAATGATGCCCAGCGAAATGTTTTCATTCTCCGAGTCGAACGAAATGCCGTCCTCACTAATGTGCAGTAGACTCGGTCGTTGCTTTCACTGCACAGCGTTGCAGGGCTTCATGATTGCAATTTGAGGGCCGTTAGGTTGTCGGGCATCTTTGCAGCCGCCCGGGCTCATTTCAAGCAAAACCAACCATGCGTGGTGTCGTCAGCTGCGACGCTATACTTGGAGAGCAGCAGCTGTGGCTTTCCGGTTTTCAGCTCGACTCGTTGTGCGTTTTTCTCCATGTACAAGGTTGCCTCCGAATTCCCGGATTCCGGTCCTGTTGTTTGGCCTACTTTGCTGCCTGCCGTCTTTCTCTCATGTCTGGTATTCTTATATTCCGTGCCATTGACAGCCACGCAGGCATTATGTGTTTTCAGGTGTCTTGCAGTACTGATCAGTATGGTTCGGATTTTACGTCTGCTCCTGACCGCTCAGGGCTCGTGGCTGGACGGGGAAAATGCTGCCAACTGTATTGACAAGCGCGCGATCTGGCCCGACTGCTCCCGCAGGCTGATGGCGCGATATAGACTAGGGAGAATAGTCGCGCTGAAGTGTGGCAAGCCATCATTCAGGCAGCAAACTCGATTGATGCCCAATCCTTTTCGGTCATTTTCTTGCGTTACATGTACGGCATGCAGAGCAGAGTGTCGCGATAAGACGCTAGAACAAGGGAGAGGTGGCAGGACGTCACCGTGAAGTCGCCGATTGATCAGGTTGGGACGCATTGCCCTCGTCTCACAGTCTGTCAAATGCTCGTGGCAGGCTGCGCTGAACGAATGAGCCTCGATTTGATTGACGGTCCTTCATTCAGGCTCTGGCAAGAAACTTCATGCTCCGTACAGAGAAGGAAATCTTGGTCTCGCTCCTGCCCTGAGATGCCGAAAGTCTCTTCACATTTATCGGTATCACCTTCGCGCCTTCCCTGCATCGAGCGTCATGCACCCAGTGGCCCGCAGTCCCCACTGATGCGATATTGACGCCCGATTTCCCGCCGAGGCGGACTTGCAGTTTCGCCGGCTGCTTTACCTTATCTTCGCTTTCTCACGACCTCGGGAGCATACATGCTACAGGCGCTCATATGTGCTTGTATGTGCATGCGTATTCCGCAACTCTGTACATGCGTATGGCGGGAAATGGGGTTTTGCGCGCCGCGGCGCTAACACAGTCGCAAGTTTTTAGATCTGGACTTACGATGTACGCTTCATGTCCTGGGACGTTCTGGCTTGCTGACGGCTGTGTATCCGGCTAAAAGGCCGTTACATGATGACAGCAAGATCCATAGTCAAGAGGCAAGGTTCGCTGCCTCGGCAGGTGCGCTAACGACAAATCGCAGGACGCGATGCCTACGCAACGACGGGCAGAGAGATCTAGAACGCGCATTCGTACTCCATAATAATGACATGGCTGTCTAGCATAGTTCCATTCAGGGCGTCTCAGCAAAATGCAGACTGGCCACTCGCATTACATGCTCTGCTCTGGGGAGGTCAAGAGCATTCATGGGTGTTACGAGTCTTGGCAAGGTCGGACGTCTCAGGCTCTGGTGTACCGAGGAATTGAAGAGGCCCGCCGATTTAGCCCAAGTTCTGACATGCCTGCAAATCATTCAAGTACCTTGTGTCTGTTCACGATGGCGCATATAACACCTACAATCCGTGGTCAAAGTGAGCTGGGATTCCATGCTCCTAATCTGATACAACCCGCTCCAAGAGCATCCCCCATTCACGTGGAGGCGGTACTCTCTGCCATACTTTCCTGTCCGTTTTCTCTCTAGAACTCCCTGGAAAACATGTTCAAGACTGTCTGCTTATGACTTTGGCTCTTCTTTGTGCCCATTTGCCATCGAACTTATCAGGGGCCAGGGCCACTGGAATTTGCCGGGTTATCTAACGTCGTCCAGAACACATGCGGAGGACTATCTCGCAGGATTGACGCTTATGGCCCATGCTTGCCTTCTCAGGATCAGCTTCACAATATCTTTCTCAAAGTTCCTGGCCTTTCAAACCAAAAAAAGTGTTTTGCATCAGCACAACGCTACGTTCGCGGAGGAGTATCATAAGCAAAGGGACGAGAGGAAGATAGCGGACTTGCTAGCATCATAGCAAGGCGAGCTCTTCCGCGTCTTGACGGGCTCAATACTCGTCGTTCAAGCGGTCTTTTGCTGCCACCGCTGCTTCATTCACGGTCCCGGAATCTGGCAAGGTGAAGTCTATTAGATATCTATTTCCTTGCGGCCCTCGCGCAGCATGATACCTGGACAGCTGCCGTCGACTGTTCTCCCCTGCCATAACCGTCATGCCTTTGAATATCGGCCGAATGCATTGCAAAGGTGCGTGAAGTTGCATCTCGCAACGGGACTTTCTGGATATACTTGGCAACGATGTGTGATGTGTTAACGCTATGTTCAGTGCATCGGTCGCAGCATGTGGCAATGGAGGGGCAGGAGCTGATTTTTCTGGGCACCGCAGGTAAGAATGCAATCCTCATCAGCCATAGCTTTTGGCAGTCATCAACTCAACACTTCGTCATGGACAATAGCATGAATTACGTGGACGGCCCGTACCTTCAGAACGGAGCGGCGGCCTGGGCCGCGCGCGGTTTTAACTCCCGTACAGAAATGCTGGCAACACTTCCACCTCGTCATTCTCCGGAAGTCATACAGCCAAAGTTCTTCGACGGTGGCTCTCCGCTGCACATACATCGTGGTTTGAGCTACAAAAGGCCATGGACCGCTCATCACGAACATTTGCCGCCCACACAGTTTGAAGATCCAGTCGCTTCATCCAGCGTCTCTGACTATTCTGTTGAGCCTCTGCCAAGTGATGGTTACTTTAGCAGGGAACAAATTCCCGTTCAAAAACAGGGCACTCACAGGCGGCCGTCAAAACGGGACGAGTTCGACGGTCCGCACCAATTCCTCCAGCGTCCTTCACCAAAGATCATCGAAATGCAAGAGAGGGAGTTGCCGCACCTACCGACAAACCTTCATGTGCAAGAGCAAGACGCTGTCTTACGTCAAGTCAATGATCGATTATCACAATGCGCATTCGACTTTGTCGCCAAATACCAATTCCCGATCCCCTTGACGCAGGATATGAGGCCGGTTGAACGACCGCAAGATCGCGAATGGACCGAGTGGGTATATTTACTCAAGCGACTTGCGACGAAGAGACGGATCCCGGCCAGGGTCTTATATAATTGGCAGATCAAGCAGCTCGTCACCACCTTGGAGAACTCTCTTGAAATGCGTCATGCCGCTAAGCACCAAAGCCGTCCCTTGAAAGACGATCGCAATATTCTTCAGCTCATCTCGGCTGGAATCCAAGTGGCCAAAATCCTCAAGGATGCGTCAGCTATGGAGTGCCTTGACAGGCTATACGTTAATACAGAAACCCGGATTCTGGATCGTACTAAGGGTCGACCCAAGTCCTGATACAAAGCCACGGGTCACGTCGTTCGAACCACGATTATCTTGCACACGAGGATTTTGCAACAGTGGGCATTAGCACACACACTTTTATACTTTGTTTGAGATGACACGTTACCTCCTGCAGGATAAATGGTATTTGGTAACCGCCGACAACGGCAAGACAAGATGTTGATGTCGTAGAACGGATGCATAAATGCCATGCATTATGTCTCGTGTCTGACAGATGTCCAATGGTGTTGTAACAAACGATGGGGCTCAAGAGGAAGAACAACGGCATCATTTGGCGACCGCTTTCTCCTGACCTGCATGGATGTACAGATGAAAGAAAAACTACTGGCAGTTGTAGAACCGCCTTGCGGATCCCTCATGGCAACGAAATGCCGATCATCAAGAAGGCAAAGTATCTTTTCAAGCCTCACAGGGCTGTTGAAGTTTTATTGTGGGGTTGAGATGGGCTTAAATCGGTTGCATCATGCAGTAGGGAAGGGAACGTTTTGACCAGCAGCATGACTATTCCGTCGCAAAGGCCAGGTCTGGGGACCGCATGGGTATTGCAGGATCCTGTTCCCGAGTGCAGCGATTGTTGACTTGTTGACTTGGTGACTTGATATATGGATGACTATGGCGCCAATGCCCACGTCAACGATGATTCAGAGAGTAGGGAAGAATTGTTTGTCAGTTTGTTACACGCAAAGTGCTCGGTGTGTGGCTGATCTCACTGACAAGGCTCCATGTGGCACAGTCTGCCATTGGCTCGGGATCGCTGCCCCCAGCTGTTTGGTGTTTCATTACGGTACAGCGTATCCGCGCCTGATTCGATGGGTTTCCTTTCAAGTCCCGCGAGTGGCAGCCTGAATGGATTTGCCATCGTGAGACATCCGCAGTCAACGTCTCGCCGAACGTCTGTGTGGCCTGTTCCCCCAATAGAGCTGGTTCAGGCAACATTCTTGCTAGTAGGAGCAGCTATGTCCGACCAAGCTAGTCACTCTACAACTGCTTCCGCATCGGCGATGCTGATGTGATATTTGACTCTGATACAGCCACTGGGTCAAACCTGTTCTTGACGCCACAGCAGTATCTGTTTCTGGCAGGGAGATCCTTTAACCCAGGAGATGAGCGCCATGGACTCAATCCAAGCTCCATCACACGACCACCATGGCGCAAACTTGACTTTGCTTTCGATAATCGCAAGGAATTGGAATACATGCCATTTGGGCAATTTGCCCGTCAGCTTCATTCCATTTGCCAGACACACGCGAGGGGCGGCAACACCAAGAGCTTCAGCCCTCCTTTTTTTTTTAAATTTTTTTTAAAGGTGTTGCGGAGGACGACCAACTCGACGGACAGGCTGTCGAAATGATCAAAAGCATGAAGGAGCTGTCACTCACGGAGAAAACTGCAGGTTGCGCCGGCAATCTATTCAGAAATCATGATAGCGACATTGCTACTTTTGAATCAGGGCAAATCATTCAAATCCTAGCCGACGATAGTATCAACCTGTTCACGGCCGAGGCGTTCGGCCATTGAATAGCTCAGTCTTTTATACAGGCCGACTGGTAGCCAAGTTTCTCTCGTCATTTACAGATGTGATTGCCATTTTGGAGAATTAGGACGTGACACTTGTTAAAAGAACTGAAGACGGATGAGAACAGACTCTAGGATTCTGTACTTCCATATCAAAGCGAATGCCCTAATATTGACATGAAATGTTTGTTTGCCCGATTTTAGTCCTGAAGCCACACTTTGCGTTCTATGGAGTCAGGGTGGAGCGGACTGGTTGTCTAGACCATGCGTTTTGTTCTCCCACTTCCGAACGATAATAGATAGTTACACTCTCGCGCATGGAAAAAGCACCGAGGTGTAGGCAAGTCGTGGGTGCTTTGAAGCTTCCGCCAGCGGACTCCAGCAACGAAATCACATTGCTAGAGCCATGCGCACTACGAGCAGAAAACACAGCGTGGCTCTGCGATGATGACGATAGGCGCGTTTGCGCCTCTCGTCATAATGCGTTAATCACGCAGAGTCAGTCGCTCGAGCTACATTTTGAATCTGGCGTGACACGAAGTAACATGAAAAGATGAAAAAAGTGCAAAGCACTGCACGAACAATTTATCTGCGCGAGTGAGGTGGGGCGACCACGTGATGTCTTACGGGGCCGAAACATCTCACGATATTTTTTTTTTCTCCCTCTTCTTTCTTCTTTTGTTTTACTTCACACACACACATACATTCGTGCACGATTAATCAACCGGTATCGATTGCATCAACTCATTATCGGTCATATTTGCGTGCTAGAATAATGGATCCTAGCTGCACTTTCTGCTTTCAGCTTTTTTGCTTTCAGCATGGCGAGACGCAGTTCTAGCCTCTTTGCGGTGCTTCCAACATGTTTTGCTGCCTTTGTCCAAAAGCCGGACTACGCAACTTAGTCAAGGTGATTTGATGTGAGGCATGCTTTTGGCGAAGCCCTCTTCGTGCTCTTCGTGCTGCGGCTATCGATTTAGAGGAATATCGATGAATTCTGCCCCTTCGCTACTTTGGGCTTTGTGTCTCGGTGGCGGAGCATCTGCTCAGTACCGTTTTTCTTCGCTCCCCGAACTTCAGCATGCTTACCCGCCGTTTTGGATGTGTGAATCCGGATTCTGCCATTGCTATACCCTTTTGGGGGCCGCGTCTGCAGTCATTGAAGCATATATGTCAGTCTAAACTCCAAAGTCTATAGACACATGGCTGTGTAGCTTAATGGCAGAGCGTCAAGGTCATCTTTGCTCCCTTATACGACAGAAGATGCGGGTTCGAATCTCGCCACAGCCTTTCTTTTTCGCGAGTTTCACTGATTGGCGTGAATAGTATGCACCTTGGTCTGGTCTTTATGCTTTTTGGTGGCTGTGTGTAGCTCGTTGGCACAGCGTCAACGTCTACCACTCTACCTGAGCTAAGAAAGCATATTTTCGACCAGATGACACGGGTTCAAGTCCTGCCACTGCTGTATATTCTGGAATCAGATCCCATTGTGTTTCGAAATATGGATCGGATTAGTCTCGCTTTTATGTTGGTCGTGTGACCCGACGGTGCAACGCCTGACCATGTATGGTTGTCTTTTCGCCTGAACGTTGCTGTGTCTGTGCGTGATCTGAAGGTGGAAGCCATTTCTGCCATGACCATGTTTGTGTCCTCTTCCAGCAGAAAAGTTGGTCTTACCACGGGAAGCTTAGCCTTTGGCAAAGACTTCACCCACTGTGTCTTCTCAAATTCTCCGCCCGGGCATGGCTGGTCCGCCGTGAGATGGGTGTTCGAAAACTACGATGGGTGGGCAATGCTTGGTTTCTCAGTGAGAATGGGGCGCAGCATAGAAATGTCCACGAATATGCGTGATAGGGGACAACATACACAAGTATTTTACTTGATGAATACGGTACTTAGGTACCTTAGGTATCTGTGATAAGTGATTACGTCGATGAACCTGGGACAAGACAGGCTATCAGAGACAAGAAAGGAAGGAATAAGGATTGAGGTTCTCAAAACTCTGACGGAGCAAGAGCTTGCTGCACTGTCACGCTAAGCTCCTGCCCAAAATCGACATCGTGGACCAAGGCGCGCACTGCACACGGTGAAGCTTCATGATCTCACTGCACTCCCTTCATCAGATCATGCCATTTTTATCGACGCTGAGCCTAAGGAAGAGCTTTGCTGTCAAAGGCAAACGGTCCGCGAACATCGGCAAAAGCGGGAGCAGCTATCTCGATCGTGACACTACATGTCGGGTTCAGTTCACTCCCTGGAGGAGAACAGATTGGAGATCACCTGGCTTGCAATTTTCGTCCTCATACTCGTTTGCCTGCTAGGCATCTGGGTCTTCATCAGCATCAGTCTGAAGCGGTTCCGTCAACCAGCAACAGCTCTTGGTCCAGCGGCATGGGGAAGCTTCTGGAGCGGGCAATGGGATCCTTGTCCGCCGACACCAGTTCGTGACGAGCACGTTGGCTTTCTGGAGAAGATCGGTCGACGAAGTGCTTCCATGGCCGGAGGTATCGGGAGAGAGCTTGGGAAGCTCAAGCACTTCATCGTACTGGCCGACCTAGCAGGCCATAATGAGCAAGACAAGAGCATGGGCACGTCCCATGATTATGCCGCGGGTCCAGATGAAGTGCCTGTGGAATCTGTTCTAGATTGGTGCGACAGGCTGGAAACACCAAGCTCGAGTTGCGTGCAGTATGGCGAGCCAGGAACGATAAGAAAGCGGACGGAACGTGCGACAGTCCACAGAGATAGTTTTGATCTCGAGGCGCAAGATTCCGATGAGTCTGAGTAGAATTATCTTGCGCCGCACACAGATGCTGTGACTGTAGCGGGATCGATGGTTTTGGGGAGAATCAAGGCTTGACCAAATATGTTCTATTATCCTATCCACCTAGTGTATGGCTTTGCTCATCAGGAAATCACTGCCATAGTTTATCTTCCCTGTTTTGTATTAATCGTGGCGGGCAATCCTGTCGTGATTTGTACATATGCGATTAACGTCGCCTGCTCGATTGTGTCATTCCGTGCTCTATATGCTTTGCTTCTTCAGATCTCGAGCAGCAACCTTCAAGCTATAGTTGCATTCTTCATAAGCTCGACCGGCACCGAACCCTGCGCCGACAAAGGCAGGGAATGCTCGTCGTTTGAAAAGGAGAACCGAGAAAACGACGCCGAAACCGAGACCGATAGTTGACTTGACCAGAAGATTTGAAAGGCAGCGATCCCACTGTCACTCAATAGTCAGAAATGAAGCTTCTCGGAACAATCAAACGACCGTGCTGCGCATACCTTTTCGTTGAGCAGTGCCTCGCTGACTGGTCGTGAAACGGGGCCTGACGGCGCAGACACGGGAGCAGACTCAGCCATGGCGACGTGCACTAGAGTTCGAAGTGTGAGACGATTGCTGTCGACTATGGAAACCCAATCATGAGCCACTCACGTGTTGTGCTGGACTTGGGGTCAAGTTGGCCGTGTTTTGGAGCTACAGTGAGCTTCGTCGGGATGCTCTGATGTCAAGCGCTACGAAAACCACTCGCACGGGTGGATCGGCGTTGCCGGGGAGGCGGTGAAACGCAGCGGGCACCATGTGGAGCAACCTGCAGCTGCGGCAGAATTTGGAAATTTTGACGGATATTGCAGCTCCGTCGAAATGCATCGTGGGTCTATGTATAGGACGGAGCTCTTTCTTTTCCATTGCAGCTTGTTCTTTCGTTGTTGAAAAGGCTTTGTCTGCTGATTCCATGGGGACTGGATCCAGAGGATTGCTCAATCGCCCCTATCGTTTGAGCTACTAGACATGGTATGTGACGTTTTGGCAGCTTTTTTTAAACGCCTTTTCTAAGCCAAACAGGACGAGGCAGACCTCATCACCATTGTACGAGGCCTTGACCAGCATGGGCCTGGTGACGATGGCCAAAATCTGCGACGGCTGTGGACTCAACTCGCTGCCAATTCCAATCTTCGCTTTCACGCTGCAGAAGGAGTCACCCTACGATGGCTGCTCAAATCAATGCACGGGCCGTCAGACGCTGCCGAGACACTCCGGCGATACCCTCTTACCTGGACAATTCTAGAATGCGTCTTCCAACGAATACCTCTGTTCTCGCTGGCGAAATCACTGGCAGACAGGAGGTTCATCGTTGTTCTGCAGTCGACTTTGAAAGATCTGGCCCAGCCGTCCACATCGGTTCAAAGCCCACCTTCCTCCAAGCGCAAGCGGTCACCGAGCATAGACTTTTCGAAAGACGTCCTTCAGAGCCCACGAAACTGCTTGGAGACTGCGCTCGTTGTCTTCTCCTCGATCAGATCTCTTCTCGCTCGATTAGACAGCTGCGAAAAAGGTTCTTCGAGAGACAACATTGGGGCTGAACACATCAAGTCGGTCTTCTGCACGTCTGGGTCCGATGCCGTTTTGCTGGTCGCACCGGCTCTCAGAATTTGCCAGAATCTTCTGTCCGACTGCTCGGAGTTCCAAAAGACCGGATGTGAGGATTGGATCAAAACTATTTCGCAGGTATGGGACCTTCACTTGCAAGGCTCCGAAGATGTGTCGGAAATAGGATCACATGTATTTCCACCTGCTTCCTTGATTTTCGCAAAACTAGGGGCCTTCTCGTCCTGCCTTAAAGTAGAGGTTCCCGATGGCCTCAGAGATACGTGGCTACTTGATTTGCAGCACTTCATGTTCAGAAACTTTGTGCTCCCAGCGAGGGCCGAATTCATCAAATCGCAGGACGTATTTACTTTTACTGCGGCGCTGGCACATTGCGAAAACACCTTACACCTCGCTGCTCCAGCTCTGTACACTATAGCGTCTGCTGCCTTCAGAGACCTCATCAATGACGGGCCACGCAAAGACAACGCTTGGTGGATCAAGAGCACCTTCAAATTAATTGAACAGGCCATTAAGAAGAGGGCAGATCGAAACACATTAATGGAAAGCATCTTGGAGCGAGCATTGGAAACAGCTGCGCCAGTTGCCGTGGACGTCCTCCAAGCGGTCTTACGGGAGTATTGTCTGCAAGAAGGAACCGTAGATTGGTCTCTGACTGCAACAATTTCACAGTGTCAGCCAGATGTTTTTCATCTCGCTGAGGAGGGGAGCGCACTGCGCAAAGAGATTTGTGAAAGAATCATCGATGAGCGCAATATCGCAGATCATCGCTCTGCCATTCTCAGAGTGATCGTGGCTCTGCAGGACGGATTCCGGGTAAGACGGGACTTGTCCGGCTTCCTAAGTCTTTGGTTGGAGCAGATGTGCAGTATAGAGAAAGACGCCCAACAGAAAGACTGTCCCTGGTTCACTTTCGTCTCGCATGCGTTGAACGACGAAAAGTCAATTGCATCGATTTTGGAGACAGAAATGTCTCCAAAACAGCTGGAAGATGTGATCTTGATTGCGAGAGAGGCTGCCTCGGGGCATCGGACTGATGCTATCGCCGTCTTTACTTCAACGATGGTGCAAGGAATTAAGAGCGAGTCATTCATCGATGCCGTTGGTCGGCAATTATTTGACGTCGTGATTGGTCTACGGGGTTCATCTTCTTTCTCTGCTTTGAGATGGAGAGTTGTTTCTGCAACTCTGTCTTGGGTCATCCCCAATGATCGCGCAGACATTTGGAGTGCAGTGAAAAAAACTCTCGCGAAGATTGTCGACAATGCTCCAATCCTGTCTGCCGAGACATATGAGGCTTTCAAATGCTGCTGTAGAGCCTGGGAGATGTTCTCACCTGACGATCCTTGCGCGAAAGAGCCCGCTGAAATGGTGGAAGCATTTATCGAGCGACTCTCTTCTGAAATCGCCGCTGCGAATGTTCCCGTGGACGAAAACTCGTTCTCGGTCATGGATCTAAGCATTGAGGCTGAATTTCACGAAGAATGCGGCCACCAGCAATACATATCGTGGATGCTGAATGCGTCCAGTCGATTTCAAAGGATGTGCTTCGCCAGTTTTGGCAAGCTCCTGCCCGCTTTATATGGAACTATAGAGTCTGGAAGGCCCAGCACACAATCGGTCACATTACTCGAGGAACAACTTCTTCGCAATGATATCAACATCAATGAGGCGAAGCTCGCTAGATGCCTAGTATATCGCTTGGTTACAGCGGTGGCTGATTCTGAGCAGGATGGGCATTGGCTCGGTCAAAGAGGTCGATCATGCATCACAGCTTTGCTCCGCATACCGTTGGACTTGATTGATCGCAGTCAGAGAGAGAGCGTCATGACGGTCTTGATCCGAAAGCAGCTTTCGATGCTGAAGGCTCGCGAGGGTGGCGATATTGACGATTGTAGGCTGGTGCTGAGTCTTTGTACGAGGCTCATGCAGCGACCGACCTTCTACGAAAAAATGTGTTTCGGTGACCTTATCACGTCCTCGGAAGTGGTATCAAATGCTATACAGCACGCGCAAAGCCGCAATGAAGTCTCACTCGAGCTGCTCGAGAGATTCTCACGATTTACTTCTGTTGTTTTGAGACAAATGTCTGACCACATGGACGATCGAAGCATCAAGTACTTTCGGGAGGCGGCGTCTTTTGTAGCAGGTTGCGACGGCGGTCTTGTCAGCGCCACGACCGAAGCTATTGATGTCCCGCCGTTACACCTGACTTTGCTCAAATCGCTCGCCCAAGAGCTAAATCGGTCAAACAAAGTCCGAGCTCACGACGAGTCTACCTCGCTGCTGCAAAAGACGCAACAAGTCATATCGACATGTGCCATCAAACCCATTACATCATATCTTTCCAAGAACGAGGCACGAGAGTGTTCAGGCCCGGCAACGGACTTAAGTCTCTTCAGTGCAATCGATGCAATTCCATTTGGGTCGAGCCTGCCCAGTGACAGTGACTTGGAAGAGCCTTCAATTCGCAAGCTGGAGGAACGCACCTGGATGGCTTTATCGGAAGGTGATCTAATGGCCTGGAAGGTTCAGATATTTCTCAGACGACAATTCTCTAGGACGGTGAAAGCGCCTCCACCTATCAAATTCGCCGAGGTGGACAAGCTTCCAGGCACACTCCAGGAAACACTTCTAGCCGACTTGGTTAGCGCTATTACGAGTACGATGGACGCTGCAACCAAGTACTTGTATCTCCAGGATCTCATCGGCGTTGTCAAAGAAGGATGGCAAACAAATGGTCAGATGCTTGCTATCGACACCGTAGTTAGCGACCTGCTGGGTACGTCGACATATCTCTTTTGTTGTCTCTTTTCTGCTCCATCACGGGAAAGCGCATACTAATGCTGTGATTCAAGACTCGTCCGACTTCCTGTTGCAATCACCGGACGGTTTCACCCTGAGCACAGCCCATAGCGACTTGACGCTTCTGCTTATCACGCAACCTCACCACACGGCTATCATAGGTCGTGTTCTACAAAACCTCCTTGAGAAGCGCTCACAATGCATGAAACAATGGAACATCGAAGCCACTTTGAGCACAGTTGTCGTCCTCGCCTCTTCGAGAAAAGCCAGCTCGTCGTTTTCGTCGCTATGCAAGCTCGTCGAAGTCGTCATCAAGAAGCACCGACTTCGTCTTGAGAGCCACTTCCACCTTGTCCTACCTACGATGCAAGCTCTCCTCGACAACCTCATCACAGTCCAACACCCAGCACAAGAAGCCCACGCGCACCTGTACACACGTCTCGTTACGCTCATTTGCGAACCGACTGCGGGATCCGTGTCCCGCGGCCAGCTGCATGGCGCGTTGGACTCGGCGACTGATGCGGCGAAGCGGTCTGCTGGGCGACATATGTATCTCATCTTGGCGCACTACGTCAAGCTGCAGCTCGAGGTCAACGTGGCGAGCGCTGTGAGCGAAGCACTCGAACCAGCAACGAATTCAATATTTAATATTACACCACCAGAAACTCGAAAGATACTGAACGACGTTATGGATGCCAGTGGGCGTGCAATCCTGAGGGAAATGTACAAGAGATATGTTCAGTTTGGAAAGTGGAGTGGCGTCTAGGCCCTTCAGGTCATCGATGAATGCTTCCACAAGGTATAATACAATTATATTGCAAGGATGCACCTACTGCAAATTATGGCGAAAGAGCCTATGCTATTTGGAATATGTGCTCGGATGGCCATGCTTTCGGCCATAGGATCTAATCGTGCCATGCATATCTATCAGTACAAAGAACCAGACAATAGCCACTGCCCAGGCCCCAAGGATATCGAGGAACCTGTTATTCCGGAACGATCCTCCCAGCATACCCAGTCGCTGCAGTTCGCCGAACCAATTCACCGCGACGTTGTAGTGGCCCTTCTCGATGCCACGGATGGCAGCCTCAGCGACCTGATCCGGCGTCTGCTGCGGGTCGTCCTTCTCGAGCAGCTTAGTGATGTCCGGCTTGACCAGCTGCTCCCTCTCGAAGCCGGCCGTCAAAATGGTGCCAGGGTAGACAACGTGAATATTGACCTTGGCCGGGTACAGCATAACTTCCTGGGCTAAGGTATCTGCGAGGCCCCTCAGGGCCCATTTCGAGGGCGCATAAGGCGCGTACCCGGCTACGGTGGTCAGTGCGACGCTGCTCGTCGTCATGATGAGGTGCCTCTGGTCGATTGTGCTGGCAGCGGGCGAAAGCCACTCGCGCAAAATGGCATGCGACATTTCGACGGTACCGTAGAAATTAACGTCCATGTGCTTCCGAAGCGAGGCCATGTCCATGTCCACGAAGAGCTCGGGCCTTGAAAATCCGGCTACGCACCACACGATATCTGGCGGATTGCCAAGGTTCCAGACCTTCACCTGCTTGAGAACGAAGTGTGCGTATCCCGGCGACGCCACGTCTGCGGATACGCTGCAGAAGCGCTGCGAGGGACTGGCAGCTGCCGCCTATATCAAGAGTGAGAACTAGAAGTTGTGACAGGTAAAAGAGACTCATGCTGAGAAAGACGAAGACCGACACGATACAAGTCGAAGACGCACCTGAATGACGTTGAGGGCCGCGCTGAGTTTGGCCGTGTCGCGAGCTACAATGACCACATTAGCCCCCTTGGCCGAGAGCTTCTTGGCCACTGACAAGCCCATGCCCTCAGAGGCGCCGGTGATGAGGACCGTCTTCGTCGATGCACACACAAACAATCAGCTTCGAGGTGCCAATAACGAGAATCCAAATGGGCGTGTCGGCAGTACCTTGCCAGCGACGGGCATCTTGTTGCTGCCGCTGAAGAGACCCATGCTGAGCGCGACCAGAATCGTTGGGACGAGTAGCCACGGGCTGAGAAAGGCCATGAATATGGGAGCGTGTCTGGGCCTGTGCACGCGTACCACGCAGACGTGACTATGGAAATGCTGAGGGTAAATGAGGGTGATGGTGATGCGCAATCATTGTCAGCAACCAGAATGCGACAGTGGATCATCTCACAGGCAAAGCTGCTGGAGCTTCCAACCACGCAGGGAGGGGAAGTTGTTGCGAGTGTGGATACCTGATATGTGAGGCTGCATATCAGCATGGGGGCGGGCATGACAGTCAAATGCTGCAATTGTTGTCATCTATATTGTAGAAAGGACCACTCGTGGACAGCTTACGAAGAGTGGGAGACTCCTAGCTGAATTACGAAACGTACAGCTTCGAGAAAAACCCTAAATTTGCTGCGTGTAGCGTCTGCTTCAAGACACAAACAAGGCTCTGCGGACTCTTACTTTTGGGGACGGGCTGTGTGCTGCGAACATGCCTTTTGTCCCGTGTCTCGCGTCCCCTTCATACCATCATGCCAAACAATGATTTCAAATCATCTCTCTGGTATCGCCGTCTTCTTTGCAGAAGTAGTTCCCAGTCATGGCAGAATCTGCCAGCGAGATCGATGAGCCTCAAGTAACCGTACCAAAGTTCGCTTCCTTCAAAGGTGCGCAACCACCTCCACCGCATACCGCCCGCGATGAAGCCAAACACCGAGAGAAGGACGCATCCTCATCATCAAAGCCTCATACTTCCAAGACGCGTTCTCACTCACATCGTCCTGAAAAGCGGGAGTCATCGCGCCATCGCCAGTCCCGCCATCGACGCCACCAGCCCAGCGAGACACCAGATGCGCCTCAGCTCGCTCCCGAAAAAGTGTCACCCAAGCTATTCTTCGTCGATACCAGACCTGATGTACTTATCACGAGGTACGGAGGCCTCGATCGCGCCCACATCCCGGCGTATGAGCGATACGGCGGCGGCAGAGTCCTCGGCACGTCCGGCCGGCTCATCATTCATCGGGACGGACCCAGAGATTCGTTCAGCCTGCGCTTTCCCGGCGATGGTGCGGGTCTCTCACATCGGGACGGTCTGCGTTCCAAGTCACTCCGGATCAAATGGAAGCCCATCAGAGTACGTGCGAGGTCGAGCCTCCCAGTTGACGTCGCTGAAAATGGACAAGATGGGTTTATTGCCGTGCGCCGGGCCAAGAAGCGCAGGCGGAGCATGAGCGGTGGTCTGTCTGATCAGGACGAAGAGGTTTCTTACAGATCCATCGAGGGGAAGGCAACGGTGGATGCTTTGCGCCATGAAACTGAAGCGACGTCTTCTGAAGAGGATGACGAAGCGATCCCCACAGATTCCGACGACAATCCTCTGAGATGGAAATCAATACAACTGAGCAGGAGGGTGAAGGATGATCCGAAAGACGTCAAGGCTTGGCTAGAACTGGTGGACCACCAGGATGATCTACAACGCGCTGGAGAATCCGTCCATCAACAAGCAACTGCGGATGTTGCACACAGCTTCTCGGAGATCAAAGTATCCATGCTCGAATCTGCCTTGGATCACATCTCCGGCGCTCTACACAGGACGCCTATTCTTGTGCGCCTCATGCGTGAGGGCATGAAAGTTTGGCCCAGCAAAATCACGGACAAGAAGTGGAGTCTTATTTCTCCCAAAGAAGCCGAGGATTTTGAGCTTTGGAGAGCCCATGCTGATTTCGCAATGTCCAATGTCGCTGCCGCGACTTCTGATAGCATCAGACAGTTTCATCTGAATCGGTTGCAGAGCATCAAGGCTCGGTCTGATCTCTGCGACGCAGTCGATTGTGAAGAGGCGATTTATGTATTTCTACGGGCCATGGCCTTCATCCATGATTCGGGATACAAAGAACTCGCTGTCGCGGCGTGGCAGGCCATGCTTGAGCTCAACCTATTTCGTCCCCACACCGAGGACCGCGATGCTCTCCTTGAGTCGTTTCGGGACTTCTGGGAAAGCGAGACAGCCCGCTTGGGTGAGGCTGGAGCACAAGGCTGGAGACACTTTGTTGCTTCTGCAGGACAAGTTGAGACTTTTGAGCCGCAGGGCGCGCGTGTGGAAGAAGACTTCTCCATGAGTGAAGTATTCAAGACATGGGGTCGCGCCGAGTGTCTTCACTCAAGCAGAGCCAAAATGCCCGCCAGAACGATGGATGACAGCACGGAAGATGACCCTTTTCGTGTCGTCATGTTCTCTGACGTTGAGCCCTGGCTGTTCATGATGCCCGCGCCGAGACTGGAAGGCCAAGCTCGCGAGCAACTATTGGACGCTTTTCTACTATTCTGTGGGCTGCCTCCTGCTTTCAATACAAGCACATGGACAGCGCTGGCTGCTCGCGACCAGTTCACTCAGCGATCTGCCGTCATTGGTTCGGGTGTCCCAGCAGAGTCCTTGCCAACGATAGAGGACGATAATCTTGCCAAGCGTAAACCGTTAGCGTTCGGCGCTGGCAACAGTCAGATGGCAGTCTCGCCGGCCGTGTTGTTCTCCGGTGGTGGGAAGTGGTTCAACTACTTCGGCTCATCGATGGCGAACCTTCCCGTGCATGCGCCGTGGTTGCTTGCTGCTCTCAGACAACTTGTTCTCGCTGCCGACATACAAGGTCTTGCGCAGTACTACCTCGGTCTAGTCTTGGCCACAGAGCCCACTGAGGTGAGGAAGACTGCGAAGGTACTGCTGAAGAAGTACCCGGATGCTGCAGAATTGTACAATGCGTATGCACTGGCCGAATACGCCAATGGCAACGACAAAATTGCCGCAAAGGTCATCGAGGCGGCGAAAGTCTCGCCTTCAGTAAGTCGAGTCGCATGCGCCATTCTTCATTGCACCATGCTGATTGCCACTTCTCTTCAGCTTTTTTCTGGAGCCCTCGGCTACCAACTCTGCAAGTCCTGGAGCTTGATGGAGTTTCAGGACGGGCAAAAGACTGCGGCAGTCGCGCGGCTTTGCTCAATAGTTGAGCAAGTCGGCGTCCCCGCTCGTGATGGCGCCCAGCCCGAGAGTGCAGAAGTCATTGCCGCGAGGACAGGTCAGGTCCTGTATACGGGATATCTGCAACATCTACACGCGGGCGACGTCACCAGTGCTGTGCTCTACGCCGAGTGCTGGACGTGGTTCTCATACTTGAAAGAATCAGCTCATACAGGCCACGAGAACAGCAGCAGAGAGCCAATGTCATTAGCCCAAGGCGACATCGTGGAAGCGATGGCCGAGGTGGAGCGCATCTCTGATCAGCTGAAATCGTACGGATATGCCGGGAGCCCTGTTCACGAGCGATTTCTCCAATCGGCCGCTCAGATGCTACACATACACGCCAGTCGAGGGTACGTTGCCACCGGCAATGCCACGTCTTGTCCCAATATGCTAACGCAGTCCACAGTCCATACAGAAGAGCCTACATCCGTGAACAGCTGATGACCTTCCTGGAGTACTTCCCGCGCAATACCATCTTCCTCGCCCTCCTCGAGCAAGCAGACTCGAGCTTGCGAGTCATCGATGAAACCCGGCAAGTTCTCCACGACAAGATCCTCGTCCAACAGCACGACTGCATCAGCAGCCGCATCTTCGCCATCAGACACGAGCTGTCGCGAGGCAATATCAACAGCGCGGCCTCGGCCTTCGAGCACGCCCTGTCCAGTGACGCGTGCAAGTTCAGCATCGGACTCTGGGTGTCGTACATTCGCTTCTGCGCATCCCATCACACCTTGCAAAGTAAAGCGAGGGACGTCTTTTACAGGGCTTTGCGGCATTGTCCGTGCTCAAAGGACGTCATGATGGAGGCTTTCTCTACCCTCTACGGGGGGATGACGTCGGACGACCTTCGGTCCGTGTACGATACCATGACCTCCAAGGGTTTGAGAGTGTATATCGACCTGGATGACTTTGTTGAGCGATGGAAGATGTAAAGCTCTATAAAGAGGTGACGGTCGCGGTGAATTTACAAGGCGTTGCTCTGATTTTGGTTACACGGGAGAGCACGCAACCTCAGAACTCAAATCACCAAAGTGGCCAAGGTCATAGAGAGGTTATTATCTTATCGATGAGTGATGTGACCACTCGAAACTTCTTCCAGGCTCATACGAGAAGCAACTTCATCCACATCGGCACAGGCAGCGCAGCTGTGCATGACATAAATGCCTAAAGGGCGGCATCAATGGGGCCATCCGGCACCTCCACATGAAGTTGTATGTGCGCACAACATGGTAGACCTCGTATCGTTAGACAGTGGCAATAGACTTCTATTTGCTCTTGGGCGCCAATACCACCCTAGCTCGGTCTTGACTCATGCTGTTCGAGCGCTCTTCGAAGACATGCGAGATGTGCTTTGCGTGAGGCATAAACTAATGACCGACAATTGAATTGTTTTGAGGCTCCAATTTTTCACAAAACGCAGGACATTGCACGCGGTGGTCCTTCACACGTACGCTACCATGATCTCCTGATGGCGGCAATAAGCTCACCAAATCTCGCATTCAATTCATCATTTGCCACATTTCATACACACCTGCCATAATCAGTCATTTGACGATTCACGATCCCTATCAAGACAAAAAAACCTCAATCTCCTACTCAGTAGTCATCGTTGCGGCCCTGACTCTGCTTAACACGACCTTTCTCTTGCAGATTTTCGTTGTTCAGAATATCGCCAGCCTTCTCCAGGACTTTGCCAAACGTACTGCCGCCGCCGCTGCGATTGTTGCCGCTCGAGCCGTAATTATCAGACTTGGCAGAGCCGTAGGTATCATTGCCGCCTGTGCGGCCTGAAGATCCATACCCACTGTTGCCAGATAAACCATAGGAACCGTCATCATCATTGCGACCTGCCAGCCCATAACCATCGTTGCCAGTGGAACTGTAGTTGTCGCGCCCAGTGGAGCCATAGGACGACTGCTTATTGCCCGAAGTGCCAAGGTCGTCGGTAAAGTCACGACCAGAAGAGCCATATGAAGAATCGTTGTTTCCAGATCGGCGGGAGTCCGTGCCGCCTACGCCCGAAGAATTGTAGGAGTCATTTCCGCCAGTACGGCCGCCAGACCCATATGAATCGTTGCCTCTGTAGTCGAAGAAGGTCTTGTTGCCCGAGGTTTCAAAATCATCATTGCGGCGGCCGGAAGAGCCATAAGAGTCGGTACCAGCAGACCGCCCCGAAGAGCCATAATTTCCAGTGTTAGATGAGCCGTACGAGTCAAGATCCCCCGTTCGACCAGAGGAGCCATAGTTCCCGGTTCGAGTGTTCGAGCCGTAGGAGTCATCTCCACCGGTGCGACCGGAGGAATCAAAGGAGTCGTTGCCCCCAGATCCATAGCTATCGTCGCGTCGATTAGACGAGCCCTGTTTAGACTATCGTAAGTACTGGAGCTTGACTGAAGCTGTATAGTAGTGACAGAACTCACATAATTGCCGCTGCTACTATTGTTGTTGTTGCCGCCGTAGCCAGACTGAAGAGTAGGACGAGTCAGTGTGGTTCAACAAGTGATTTTTTTGGTGGAACGCCCGCTGAGGGATGGCTCACGTCGTCGTCGTTGCGGAAAGACATTTTGATGAAGGCGAAGGGGTAGAGTAGAAGCTCTGCGTGTGTAGGAAATTTTGCTTTTTGATAATGTAATTTTGCCTTTGTATGTCTAACGTTCTTGGAAGATGATGCTCGCGACAAGTTATACACGCCAGGCAAGCTACGGAGTACCCCGCGGATTTATATACACCACACAGATGGCAGGTCGAGGAGGGAGACACTCACCACACCCATCCGCTCCTGCTCTGACGTTGCCATAAAGGAGCAGATCCAGGCCGATCTGAACATTACTCTTGGATCGGCAAAGACACGGTTCCACGGTCCCGCTAACTCTTGAGCCACATACACTGCTCATCCCAATATTGTTCCAATGAGGAGGCGACCAACTGTGGCCCGGTCTAACTACCATGGTGCGGCCAACTTTGTCTGCGACCAGAGTCATGATGACGGAGCTGACCCGCAAGACGACAGGGAGCGCGGGGCTTGGAGCTCGAAGCTTGGAGCTCGAAGCTTTCCTGAGCCAGAGGACCGGCCGTCAGATGTGCCGTCTTCCGCGTGGCATTGCCATCCTAGCGCGTCCAATCCTGTTCGCCGAGCCATAGGCGAGGAGGGACCAGGGTCGCCGTGCTGCTGAGGAATGCAACCAATCTTTAGCTCCTGCGTGGCGCCAACAGCTATGCTTGTGTATCTTGATTTGCCAAAATGGCAGCAGGCGACCCCGTAAAGACCCCGTAAGGGCCGATTCGAAACATTGCCGGGGTTAGTGAGTCGGAATCGTCATGATCTGCAAGGATGTGCATGTACGTACACATGCCTGTATTGCCTTGCATCCCAATGCACCAAGTGTGGAGGCCACGGCTGGACTAGATCAGCCTGGTCAATGAGGGAGGACAAAGTGATGTCAAGTGTCAATCAGAGATCAGCAAACTCGTCTCGCCCGCGAGGTGGCCAAAGTGGCTTGAGTGGGACGCAGACGAGTCGCAAAATGACTTCATCCCTCGACAACGCCGTTGCACTGCACCTGCCCTGCCTGAGACGAATGAGCCAATCGACGCTTAGCGTCTTACCCCTCCTCTACCCGTTCACGAGGAAGGTGCGTCTAATAGTTCCTGCTCGCTACTGCAGTTCTTGCGCCCATAATTTGACGTGTGATGAGAGGACAAAGTTGTGCACGCAAGGAAATGGCAGACAGAACGAACGTTGCTGCTAGTGTTTGGATATCCGCAAAGACAGTCGAGACTGGCCGTTTGGCCATGTTCTTATTCGCGTCCGTAGACTCACATTAGTGTTTTCTCGAGGGCAAAGAGGATGCGCGGTACAACGGGTGTACGCATCAAGGCATGGGGAAGGACTTGCAGACGCAGCGATGCCATGTCAGGATGGCGCCATAGCTCCATGATCAAATGGCTGGCGAGCCCCCAAAAACGTGCTAGTTGACCGGGTTGCTCATTGGCCATTCTCGATCAAAAATCAGTGTCTTATCTGGGTGACAACCTTTTGGAGAGATCCCACACAAGTCCTTTGCATGATTGGCGCGGAAGAACACAATGATGTAAAGGCGCTTTTTCGCAGTCGTACACAGTCATACTATACGTGATCTGCACTCTGTACTCCGCATCATCTCATTGGATTCCTCCGAGCTGGTCCCTGTTGCTGCTTGGATCAGCTTGTTGTCTGTCAGGATTTGCTCGAGTTGAGCTGAGACGAGAGGATGATAGAGTCAAGCCACCGAAGCCAAAATCGACTTGGAGGCCCGTGCGGACGCCCGCCATATACCCCGAATAAGGAGGAGAATTACCTCCTCGACAGCCCGAGTATTCTTCTTCTCAAGATGGGTTTTGTTTTCATGCGTGGCGGACACGCCGTCTTCCCATTGCCTTTGCTACATGCCATCGCTGCAACACTACACGTCATTGAATCTCGGTGGGATACCGCGAAGCGGCAGCTTGCAGGATGATGTGCAACAACGACCCTTGCTACCGCGGGCCATGGACCAAGGAACATGAACATGATGGATTGAGCGTGCAACCAACAGGATTCGATCCTAGTGGTCAATCAATTACGAAGGCCTTCTTTTCGCCCCTTCCCAGCAGCTACCGAATCCTGATGGAGGAACCCAGAGCCTCTCGTGTATTGGGAGTTGCCTGCATCATACGCCTGATGCAATTCAAGCCATTTCAGGGCTCTTAGATTGTCCAGGTGCAAACGAATTTGCCAGTATGCTGAACGGGAAGAGCTGTCCCTGAGCCTTCAATAAGTATAGTCATGCGCATTGGCTCGAGGGTCACGTTTATCGATGTGCTTTTGCGACCGCATACTGCCTTTGGATTCATAGAAGCCAATGATGCTGTTCAATCAAAGCAAGTCAGCTGGATCAACCCGAGGCTTTCGTGGCAAGAATGCAAGTGAGCATCACAAATGACTCTGAGTGGCTTCATTGCTGAGCGCACCGCTCATAACGAGTGCCTCCTGACGGCCTCCGAAGAGGACCAGTTCTCGTCCGCCTTTCGTTCCCCACCAGGCTATGCCAATTATAGACCTTTCAACGTCCATTTCTCCGTTACCCAGAATATCCCAAAATCGCTTTCTTACTACCGTTCGTAGTCTAGGGTCTTGGACTTCATTCATTGCCAAGGCTGAATGTTCCAGCCATTCCTCCACCAGTGGGAGGGGCAAGAATGGTAGCGAATCGATGAGTGTCACTACCAAAGCGCTTTGCTCTGACAACGGTTCCTCGCCTGACCCTGACAAGGCTTGACGATACTCATCTGGTGCGGACTGCAACTGTTGCGTGCTCGCTGTCGATATATTCATGCGAAGCATTTCGAGCAGGGTCTCAGACAGATGAGGCTCCAGACCTGCGATGGGGAAAGGCGGTGAAATAATTTCCATGATGGTCTTGAACGCGACTCGGAATTGTCGTGCTGAGATATGTTGGGGAAAAGACTCGAATAGTTTGACAATGTAAAAAGGGGTGAGTCGAATGGTGAGCGCGCTATGCTGGGGACAGGACAGGACGGACAAAACGGCACTATGGGCAGCTTCAAATACCTCTGCCATAAATGGCGACATGGGACCCTGTGACGATAAGTATGCCATGGCAGACTTGATGACGAGAGCCTCACAGGCCTCGGTTGTGAGAGCAAGAGAGAGATGCTCGGCGACATTGAGACAATAGAGATCGAGAGTTCTGTGGAAGTTTGAGGGGGCCGATAAGGTGTCCTGAGGCCAAATTTCTCGAAGGAACATCTCCGATGCCAGTCCGTCTCGGCTGAGCACGTCGAGTGAAGTCATATACGTGAAGGTATAGACTTCAAACGCGCCATTCCCGTTTCGCATTGAAATAAAGAACAAGTTGCGGAGTATTTGCAGAGATTTCGATGAAATGCTTGAAGCCAAATTGTGACGCATCATCCGAGGGTCAAGCAGACTGCGAGCCACAATAGCCTGCAGGACAACTGTGGTGCCGAAGAGGAGCCTCCTCAGTATCTGCCAGAGCAGCGGCCAAGATTTTTGCAGGGTATCGTAATTCAGGCGGGATGATTCGAGTGAGGGATCGATTTCGCTGAAGCCGTTTACTTGCCATACGCTTAGCACTTTGCAACTGAAATGTAGCAATGCATCATGCGCCTGCAAGACCGCGGAGGAATCCGTGGCATGTTGAACAGCGAATGCCGCCAATTTCGACAATGGTCCCATATTGGCCACGAGCGTTTGCTTCTCTATCTCTCGCAGAAGTCTGACGGACGGCGACTGCTCGGGCCAAGAATATACGTGACCAGGCTGTAAAGTCGTATCACGAGCGACAGCTCTGAGGAACTGGGCATTACAGAAGCCCTCCTCCCCAATCATGGCCTGAATGGCCAAAGGGAGCAGCGCGTCGCAGTGAACTCGCGCCCTTTGATGTTCCGATAGTAGAGGGAAAGCAAAGGTCAATGCTGTGACGACAGAAACGGCTGCAGAGGAGTCTTCATCGATAGGGCCCTCCATAGCGAGGTTGGATGCCGTGACGACAGCTTGCTCCAATGTATTGCGCAATGCATGCGACAGAGCCCGTCTCTTGTTCCCTTCCATGCCCATCAGAACTCCGGTCAAGACGAGCAAGTGTTGCCATCGTTTCGAGCGCTCGTCAGCGCCTTTCACGACTGCCCTGGTCCACGCGTCACAACTGAGGCCAGCGCCATCACGCAAACCCGCGGCGGCAGAATTGAAGATGCTGATGATGCGAACGGCGCTCTGAGAACCGATTTGGCGACGCCAAATAGCTGGCGCAGTAAGAAGTTGCGATGTAAGTACACCCAAGTTCAATGGGTTGGAGAGATGGATGAGCAGATGAACAGTGGTGCCAATGATTTGGTCTGTTTTAGCCGCGTCATGAACGTCTTGATACAGCTGCAGAAGAGTGTTCAAAAGTCGATCGGCGGGCATGGTAACACATCGAGCTTGACGGTGATCGAGGGTACCCTGAAAAAGTCGTTCCGTTCGGAAGGGATGGAGAGTGACTGTGACTTCGTGGGTTTGGAAGTTTGATGCTAAAGCCGGCAGAAGCGTTCCGTCTGGAGTTTGGACTGCTCGAATTACCGAGGCTGGTTGACGTAGTCCCATGAGCCCCACAATGGATGACAGCCCGCCGGAAGTGTCGAGTGGTGTCGCTCCCCACTTTGGATCGACTGCTGTTTATCGCGCGTAGTGTGCTCTCCACCATAAACAGATGATCGTCGCCAGTCGCAGCTTCCGACAACCTACGCAAAGGCTTTGCCATGGCAGCGTCCAGACCACCGTGAAGCGTTCCCGTCGCGACCGCAATGTCGTATCCAGGCGATCCGCCGCTGAACTATCAGACACCGTCCTTCCCCTCTCTGAACGTTCAGACCTTGCAGGACAATACTCCCCAACGAACGTACACACTGTACCATATTTCGGACGTATGGAAGTTCACCGTCATCTGGACGCTGATCACATACACGTTCTTTCATCTTGGTGCGGTAGTCGTGGCTTTGTTCAATCACGGTATCCGGAAGTCGTCCTGGCGCTATATTTGGGTAATTCCCGTTACTTATCTCCTGATTGCTGGCATAGAGGGCCTCCTGGCGGGGAGTATAGTCGGGCTGATGTGAGTATCTGTTTTTTCTCCAGCTCGGGGTTTGATTTCAAGACCAGAAACTTATCCAGGAGCCAGGCTCGGTGCTGTTTATAAGGCCGGTTACTATGAGATGAATACTTGGATCCCTTGTACCTGGGGTTTCATTAACGTAATCATCTTGATTATTTCATCCTTTTCTGTCCAGGGCGGGCTTTAGTGAACCGACGCCCTCGAGCATTGTTGCACATCGTCGAACGCGACACATATATCCCCGCCAAGTCTTCTCTCAGCCGACCTGGCCGCCTTGGTCAAACGTGGCGAGGCACTGCCTCTCTGGCGACAAAGCTGCCGACGTTTCTGCCTACGCGGATCGATGTCAAATTATTATGATATTGCACGCGATGGGTTTCGGTAACTTTTTCCGCGTGTCGTAACGGCAGCAAGCGAAGATGTGCGATGAGACTCGCGGCGTTGGGCGCATGCAGCATATGCAGAGTTGGTAATGTCACGGCTACCATTCGCCGTTCTGGACGAGTCTTCACCTTGAATCGATAACAGGAGCAGTTCGGAGGGCTATAATTTTCTGCATTGTCATTCCCTCTGAAAGCTTCTCTTGCCTCTCGCGCCACTGATGCGACTTTCACTTCGGACATCGAACAACTCTTGCCAACTTTCTTCGCCCGAGCCTTATGATGTACGGCAGGGGGTGACCGTACTGTGTCGATCGAGGTGTCCTGTCTTCGACAACGGGCAGCGGAACAAGTCATCTGAAAATGCATCCAACAGGCTCTGGGAGCGGTCGGCCGTTGCAGCTGCTTCCATGCCGGGCCGGGGATCACCAGTGGATGTGGCGAGAAGTGTAGGCTACAAACTCGAACGTGAGCTGACACCGAGGTTGCGGCACGAATGACCAGAAACAGTTGGTCGGCGCACTCACGAAAGGGTGGATAATTGCTTTTATTCAGTACTATAATACACTTCCAGGGACAGATGTTGAAGAAGCTTAAGAACGAGGAGCAAGCCTTGGAACTCGAGGCAAAGGGCAGTTCTGCCAAGTCATAATGTTTATTCTACAAATCATGTAGGGTGCGAACAAGACGGAGCAGGATGCCGTTTAACGAAGGTTGCCAGGACCAGCTCTCATGTGGAAGCCAGCTGTAATTGAGCGAAACAGCAAGAAATGGCAAGACCGACATTATGACAAGCCTCGGTATGGACTGTTACGGCTATGACGCAATTTATATTGTCAAGCAACAACAATGGTGTACTACACATGCCCACAATGTCGGCGCCTCTCGGCCGCATTGTATGAAGGTTCGAGAGGTTGATTGTAGTCCTGCCCACAATCCAAAATCAGGAGGACTCCGCGAGGCAAACAAGTTTCGCCAAGTAGCTCATGCGCACCTCCTCTTCACTTCTGGCTGGCCGAATTTCTTCCTTGGCTAGGCATATATATAATGCTTCGACCATCTTGACAAGATGATGTGATTTTCTTCTTTCCAGCCGCAGCCCCACCCATCGTATCCAAGCCTCCGAAACGATCGCTAAGCCGCTGCTGCCGCATCAAAGAAAAGAAGAAAAAGGGGAAAAAGTGTCTTTCGGCATATAAATCACTCAATCGCTTGTTTTGCTTCGAGCTGTCTATCTGACCCCTGGCTACTCCTCTCGAGCGAAGACGAGCGAAATTGAGGGGTTCTCGATGGAGTTTGCTCCCCGAGCTGATCATCACGCTCGCCTCAACGAGTCGCAGCACCCTCCACGGCCATCAGACGTCCCCATTCCGCCGCTCTCGCTGTATCCCAATCACCCATTCTCCCTGGCCGGCATATCTCTACGCTCCTTCGTCCTCGGGACGACCTTCACAGCCGGCCTCCTCGGCACGACGCTCCTGGCCCCATCGTCCCCCCTCTGGCGCATCCCCTTCTTCCTCGCCGCCCTCTCCCTCTTCCACTTCCTCGAATTCTACACCACAGCGCTCAAGAACACGAACCAGGCCACAACGGCCGCTTTCCTCCTCACGTCCAACTGGCCTGCGTACCCAATCGCCCACACGGCCGCTTGCGTCGAGTGCATCCTACGCCGCACGTGGCTACCATACACACTACCGCTGCGACTTGACGGGCTCGCGCTATGCGTCGGAATCGTCTTGGTGGTGGCAGGCCAGACCGTGCGGTCGCTAGCCATGCTCCATGCTGCCACGAGCTTCAATCACACGGTGCAGATGAGGAAGGCGGATTCGCATCGTCTGGTCACCACGGGCGTGTACGGCCTGGTCAGACATCCTAGCTATTTTGGGTTTTTGTATTGGGGGCTGGGCACGCAGCTGGTGCTGGGCAATGTCGTGTGCTTTGTGGGCTATGCTGTGGTGTTGTGCCACTTCTTTGGAGATCGGATCAGGGGAGAGGAGAAGAAGCTGGTGGAGTTTTTTGGGGATGAGTATTTGGCTTACAGGAGGAGGGTGGGCACCATGATGCCTTTCGTGGGGTGAGTTGTGTTACTTCACTGGCTGTGACGGGGTGGAAGAGGATGGAACGCCTATGGCCACGGTGTGATTTGGTCATGGGCCAGATGTGATGCTTTTATGAACGAGATTTGTCGATATTCATCAACGCCATGGGTCGAAGCGTCAGGGAATGTGCGTCTCATGGCGAATGAGCATAAAGAGGCGGTGGGCTTGTTTGAGAGAACACATCTCGTCGTCCTGTGAGCGAGCCAGCGTCACTGGAGACACGCCGCAATCACCTAGTTACATAGATAATTTTGCTATTCAAGACTTGAGCAATGTGTCAATCGCTCTCTAGATTGCCAAAGGGCTACTCTGATTCGATCTCTGGGCGCACGTAGCAGACACCTCTCAATCCGTGGTCGGCCACGAAGTGTCGTCAGCCGAGAGCTCGAAAAGACCAACTATGCACACGGTCTGGGAAAAGCCGCGAGCATTCCAAGAAATTGGTACAAGTTCCACCCAGATCAAAAGATAATGCAACGACCACTCGAACTGCTTCATGGGGCTTTCTGGAATCGGCCGCGTGAATGGGCACGCTGCTCGAACATCACCGTAAAATTATCAAGATCCGAGCTGAGTCTACCTTGTGACTTTTTCAAACATTTTTTCACTCACCATCTTAAGATTGTCGGGTAGAATGGAGGCGATAATGACGCGAAAGCATATACTACGGAAGGTATCACTGCTTTTCAAGGGAGGCGTTATCGACTTTCCGTGTCCGTTTACATGGAACAACTCAGCTGCTTGCGCTTCTAGGCTTGTTGAAACAAGCGATTTGAGCCGCATGGAAACTCCGGCTGACCAGAACGGTTATTATATGTAGGTACGTGTGGGAACGAAGGCGACCCTTCTAGGTCGAGCCGCGCGAATGGCTACTGCAACTGTACAAACAGGTGCGGCTGTTATAACCGCCGTTGCAAAATTAAATGAACCTGGTTTTCTCTTCCCCAAAGAGCTATCCAATAGCAACAAAACTCCTTTGAGTTCCCATGTCCGGCTTTTTTCCCTGCCCCGTGTCTACCCCTTGTTCTTCTTTGCATGGCTGCCGTGACCTTCCCTGTTCATCACGGTCGATCCGTCAGGATGCTGCAGTTGCTACCCCGACGCCGTCGTTGCCGCCAACACCCCGGCTGACACTACCGTACTTGGCTTGCCAGGCATAAAAGTACATGAGGGCCGCGAACGGTTGCCCGAAAATGGTAAATGACACCCAGAAAATCACGTTGCCCAAAATCCGGCCCGAGTGTCCCCACTTCATCTTTTCCATTGGCGCCGTGATGGCGATTAGGGGCAGCTGCAAGAACATGCCCAAGAATGCGACACCTGAGACTCACGAGGTTAGCGCACTCAATTCAGCGGTGTGACATGGGGGTGAACAGGGTCGATCGGTGGGGGAAGGCAGCGTTTACCAATGATGTTGTGCGTGGGCACTCCCACCAGGACCTCGTGCAGCACGGCGGACACGAAAAACACGGTGAAGCTTGCCGTCGATGGGCTCCAGCCTCGGGCCACCATGGGCACGTACACGTGGCGCTTGAAGTACGTGTACACGGGCTTGTTCCACGTTCTCCAGTAGGCACCGAGACTCTCACTGTTCCACCAGTCGTCGTAGAATGAACGGTCGGCGAAACGTAGCACTTCGGCTAGCGCGTTCAGGAAGGACTGGAAGAGCGCGAAGAATCCCGCCAGCCAGATGACGAGCGAGATGGTCGAAAGTTTCAGCAGGCGTTCAAAGATCATGATGAAGTCCAAGGAGGCGATCTTGTCGAGGGAATTCTGCAGGACTGGAGCTGCGTACTGGAAGCTTGCGAACCAGATGAAGGCGCTGAGACAGCAGACTTCGCCCAATCGCTTGATCACAAAGGCCCATCGGATCTTGTCGGTACGCGGATAGACCGGCTGGTATACGAGAGTAGGCGCCCACCAAAAGTAGATGAGGTTGTCAAACGTGAGGTTATCTGGGTACGGGCACTGCGCGTAGAGCTGAGGTATCAGGTCGGCTGTGTTGGGATGCAGGTAGGCATGGCGAAGATCGCGATTGGTGAGAGCGTATGAAGCCGTCTTGAGAGACACGATGACAGCATGCATCTCTGTCAGCGTCCCAACCATCGGATGGTGTACATGATAGTATACAACAAAGGTGGTGAGGGTCAGAGACAGAGCCATGTTGATGGCATGCGCCCAGGCAACCACGACCCATGCTGAATGGAACTGCTCCTTGTCATCTTCGGGTCGCTTGATCGAGTCGGGTTTGGATCGTTTCTGAGATCCCCGCGCGTGTCTTGCAGCAGCTTGCTCAATTGCATAGGCAACGAGCAAATGGCAGGGGATGAGGAAGTACAGAAGGCCACCAATCAGAATGTCCTCCTTCTTGTACGAGTGACACCGAAAACATATCAAGACGCCGTACTAGACAAAGACGAGATCAGCTGAGGACATGGGACATTCAAGCATATACTCATGAGCCTGAGCGGCATACCTTCTTGAGGTTTTCTATCATCAGTCGAACATTACCCACCACTAAGGAGTTTCGTCAGTCATGGACACAGGATCAGGGACAGGGGGGGTTGTGGATTGCATGGCTCTACCGAGGACAATGACCATTAGGTTTCGAAAGCCAATGAAGCTCGGCGCCGCATCAGAATCATGACTGAGGCACGATGGCCGGCTCTTGGAGTGGACGGCAGCAACGTGACGATAGGTCTGCTGCGGGACAGACTTGACCTTCTGCACGGTTGTGGCGTCTTTTGGTTCAACCTCGAGAAGATCGGGTGCATCAGCTTTGCGTCGCCTCGACGCTCGCCCATTGACGGCATTGACGCTCGTAGCCGTGGTAGCGGCGCTCATCTTCGCAAGCAACTCAAAGGTTGACGCTCCAGACATCCAAGCATGAGAGGGAAAGGGAACTACAGCCACGGATCGGCGGGAGAGGGATGACGGATAGTGCGAGACGCCATGTTGTTTGGCGTGGCGCGTGCGTGTGTCTTCAGCGAGGGGCGTGGCCAGAGCTTAATAAAAGGAGGGAGGGGCGTCAGAGATCCATCATGTTCCCAATCTGAAGTCGCCTCCCTTGCCGCCGCCAGGAAACAGAAACAGGGAACCAAGAAAAAACTTGAGAACGTGAAAGAGGCGACCGGAATTTGGAGCTCCTCGGCAGGAGTCCACTCGGCTAACCAGAGCCGCGGCCGGGGCTCCAGCATGGCTCAGCGATCGCGACTTGCGTGCATCACGTCCACTTAATGACTTGTGTTAAGCACCAGATGTCGGGCTCGGTCAGCCAACGACGATTCACGGCTGCACTCGGGCCCCTTCCACCTGCTTGATGCTTCCATCGTGGCCACGCCTCACCAGATGTCGCTTCGTGCCGTGGCGTTCATGCCGGTCGTTTCGATGATGCCACTTAGGCATGCTGCAAGCAGGGCACAGGGTTCAAGGGCGCCATTCCATTGGTAAAGCGCAGCGACGCGGGAGACTGCGGGGGCTTTGCGGACCACTGTGGCGCTCAGTGGGCTGCAAGTAATCCCGACAGAATTCCCGAGTTTTCTTGGAGGTCGAGTGCATGTCAAAATATCAAGAATGATTGTGCAAAAGACTGACCTGCAATCATATAATAAAATGTACTCTTACAAAGGAACAATGATGGGTTCAACAGAAATCCTCAAAGCAAAGACTTCAGCGTACAGACCGAAGCTCAAGGAGGAAGCTCGAGGGTGACTGCCTGCGACCCACCGGAGCTTCCAACTCTGCCAAGGGTCCAGACTACTTTGCATGGTGGAACAAGAAATCGATGCATTCTGCTTCACGCACGTCCAGATGCCCATTCCTGCGAGAGTACGGGGCACGCGCAGCCGTAATCAAAACGTCAGTCTCCCTGCGCAGCCTTAAATCCACCACGGTATTGAGTGTACACGTCCAGCGTGATCCGCCTCGAAATGGCATCTGAGTTAAGGTCTTGCTCACAAGACAATCGTTGGCCTTCCACCTTGGGCAGTGTCATTTAGAGCAAGTGTTCGCATGGGGTTTCCAAATTCCATCACCATGATCATCACCAATTCTGCGCGCCTATTGGTCAGCCCAGAAGTTAAAATATCTGTTGTGCAAGAATATGTTCAGGGGACAGACCCAAGTCAGCACCATGTTGACTAATCGATCAGTTATCAAGGCTCATGCGGGGAATGAGCTGCACAGCCTGGTCTTGCTTCCAATTACGAACGTCTCCTCGACCATTTCTCTGCGATCAGACACGAGACGATGGCAACGACTTCTGTCTCTGAGAATAGGCAGCGAATGGCTCGCGGCGAGCTTTATTACGCCTTTGAACCTGAAATACTAGCTGAGCGCGCGAGGTGCAAATCGGCAATGAGAGCATACAATGCCGCCGAGGGCGAAGTATCCCGACGGGAGACTGTGCGCCTCTGGAGGGAGTGAGTCTCGCCTCGTGGATTGGTCCCTCGGCATCGGCCTTATCAGTGCTCGTTGCTCATGCGCTCATTATCAGATTAGTCCAAGACGCAACACCTCTGCCACCTCAGCTATCGGACGAAGCCGCTGATGAAGCTCAGTTTGACGATGATCCCATTGTGGAGTCTCCCGTCAGAATGGACTACGGTACGCAGGTCAAGTTGGGCAAAGGCGTCTATGTTAACGCATATTCGACGTGGATCGACACCTGTACCATCACCGTGGGCGCGCGAACACTCTTCGGACCGCACGTTTCGCTGTATAGCGGCATACATCCCCTTGAGCCAGAAATTCGCAACGGCATCAAGGGCCCGGAGATGGGCAAAGAGATCCACATCGGAGAGGATTGCTGGATTGGCGGCAATGCCACCATCTTGGCAGGTGTCACCATCGGCCGCGGTTCGACGGTGGGGGCAGGAAGCGTAGTGACCAAAGTAGGTGGTGATGTGCCGCCTTGATCAGGCCACAGATGGTGAGAAAGCTAACGTGCAGGTCAAGGACGTGCCCCCCTTCCACGTAGTCGCGGGAAATCCAGCACGGGTCTTGCGCAAAATCAACTCCGGCCTGGAGACGCAAAAGTAGGGGGAAGAAATATTGTATTATTTGACGAAGAAGCAATCGCGGAGATGCTCCTCATCGATAAAGCTCGCCAATGCCGGCGTATCTCGTAGGAGTGTTCATCTCGGAGATGCATGTGCCAAACTCGATTTGCCTTGCGCATACGCATCAAATTGACCGGAGTGCAAATTCTGGCTCTCAGCTTTACATCTTCAGGCAATGATGATATTAACCCCATTATTTATAGATGATAGTCTGCGTGACTTGCCATTAAACCATAGTTTTTAGGAAAGTTTGCCTTTCTAGATTGTCACATGACCTCCCCATAGCCGGCTAAACCCCGCTTAAATCGTTGCAAAGAAGCCTATCGACAGTCGCGTCGCCTCAACCGAGGAAGGTCGAGAGTCTTCTTTTGCGTCAAACAACTCGCATCAGACCAATGAACAGAGCAGACAACGTTCAACTGATTCCTCGAGACAACGTGCTTGCTTCTTGCCCTGGAGATCTGGTTTCTTAGCATGTTGATCGTGAGACATTTATGAGCGACACCGATACCATTTGGCCGTATCATGGCTTACGAGCCACGGTCTGACCACGGAGGCGGCGGAGGCCCAGATGGCGCGTTTATGAAAGTTCGAGGGCGAAGTAAGTCTGTGACAATCTGCATCACTGCGCAGCATCTCTCTTCTCAGTCATCGGTGTGTTCTTGGATGCCATGTCAAGCTCGACATGACGACGGTGGGCCCCAAACGGACGAGAATTTGGGCAGCGTATGTACACCGAAGACCAGTATTAGACATCAATGCCAGGCTCTTCATGGTCTTCTGCACGTCGCGACTTGTGTCAAGCGTCACTCTGTTCCTCTGATGAGCCCTTTCTCCGTATGCTAGACATGACCGCGAAGCTTGCGGCCGTCATTGGCTGCAACCACGTCCGATCGAGACTCGGCGCCATTGAACACATTTCCATCTCCTGAGCAGAACTTCAACGTATCGGCTCCTCTCAAAGATGCTAACGTCAATTCAGGGCCGGTGACTGATTACAGTTCGACTGTCGTGCACTGGCTTCGGAATAGGGTACCCAAATACAAGGGTTCATACAATGGCGAGACAGAACGTCCCAGCGCCAGTTACATCGTGGATGTAAGCGATCACAAATCCTCGATCGAGAACGTAAGACATTCTCATACTGACGGCACTAGATGATTCCACCGGCTGCAAGACCAAACAATGCAGCCGACACCATCCCAGCCAAACACCTTCACTCATCACTGAACAAGATCAAGCACCCCATCAACGTTGTCCGATGGACACCAGAGGGTCGTAGGCTGCTGACGGCATCCACGAGCGGCGAGTTCACGCTCTGGAACGGGACAGGATTCAACTTTGAGACCATCATGCAGGCACATGACTCCGCTATCCGCGCGCTGGAGTACTCACACAGCGATGACTGGCTCATCTCTGGTGACCACGACGGCCTAATCAAATACTGGCAACCAAATTTCAACAATGTTCAAAGCATCAGCGCGCATTCCGATCCAATTCGCGACTTGGCGTTCAGTCCCAACGATTCAAAGTTTGTCAGCGCGTCCGACGATTCCACGCTCAAGTTGTTCGATTTTGCCCTTGGCCAGATGGAGTCCAAACTGGAGGGGCATGGCTGGGATGCCAAGAGTGTAGACTGGCATCCCACGAAGGGCTTGCTCGTCTCTGGCTCCAAAGACCATCTGGTCAAGCTGTGGGATCCAAGGACAACTCGATGTCTGACCACGTTACATGGCCACAAAAGCACCATCACCAAAGTAATGTTCGAGAGGATACGAGGGCAATGCTTGGCAACATCAGCTCGGGATCAGACCGCTCGCGTGTTTGACCTGAGGATGATGCGTGACATATGTCTGCTCAAGGGGCACGAGAAGGACATCTCGACCTTGACATTCCACCCTGTCCACGCGAACCTGCTGACAACAGGTGGCATGGACGGTTCCCTCTTCCATTATCTCCTCGACTCTCCGAATCCGCCGCCAGGCCAACCACTCACTGTCAGTCCGTACGACAGCATGGATCCCCCTTCCACGCCGGCCCAGTCCGTATGGCCAACGCACAGAGTACCCTTTGCCCACGACTACGCCGTCTGGTCCCTGGACTGGCACCCGCTCGGCCACATCCTGGCATCAGGCTCGAACGATCGCATCACCCGGTTCTGGACGCGAACACGGCCCGGCGACGTGGATATCACGCAAGACAGGTACCATATAGGTGAGGCAGCTGCCGAAGCACAAGGGACGTGGGATCGTCGCGGCAACCGCCGCCAGCGACAAGAAGAGGAGCAGCAGGAAATGGAGGACGAGATGGATGCCCTCGTTGACCAAGACGCACCCAAATTGGCACCAGGTCTCACACTGCCAGGCATCCCAGGCCTGCCACTGGGCGGTGGCTCAGGTCTTCCCGGCCTCGCAGGCAGCCTACCACCACCTCCTCCGCCGCCGCCGATCCCAGGCGTTGCTGGTCTTGGTGCCAACGGTGTTCCGCCACCCTACTTCCCCTTACCTGGCCTCAATGGTGCTCCTCCACCACCACTGCCAGGGCTGGATCCCAAGAAGCCCCCCGACCCCGCACAGCTCCTCGAGTTGATGAAGAAGGCCGGCATTCCTCTCCCTCCCCCGGGCGCATTTCCACCGGGCCTCATCCCCCCTCTGGGCAGCGTTCCTGCCCCTCCTCCCCCCGGAAAGTTTCCCTTCCCAGTACCTCCGCCGCCTCTTCACCAAACGGAAGAAGACAGGGCTGAAGCGAAGCGCAGGGCACCGCTGCCCAGCCAAGAGGAAAGCCTCCGGCAGGAGCAACGACAGGGCAAATACGTCAGAATCAGATAGTCGTCAAAATACACGTAGCACACATTGTACGGTACTAGCATTCGTTCTCTTTGACTGCAAGGACATCTTCTACGTGGGCGAGAGAGACGATATTATCATGGCGTTGTGGGGTCGTGGGAAGACAGTAAAAGTCGTTTTGAACGCGGTAGGATGCACTTCAGGTTATGCATGGCATGCAGTTTCAAAAGCCAAGATGACTCCCTGAGTTGAGAGAATCAGGGTCCAAGTACCAGGCCATTGTATTATGATTTCAAGTACAAATAGCGATCCGGTCTCCATGCAAACCTGCTCAGAGCTATCAGGGCCTTGTTCAAAACATGCCATGGTTTATCCTCGCGGAAAGTACTCGCTGCGCAGGGAAACATGCTAGGAGAATGCCGATGCAAGTTCTTGTGTATGTACCCTCCGATGATGACATCCCCCAGTCGTCGCTTCAGATTCCGCGTCACGGTCCTGGGCGAGCAGCGGCGCGCTGCTCGCTCTTCCCAAATGCCTTTTGCCGATCTGCATATTCCCGGATCACTAAGGCGCACGTCGTGTCGGCACACAGCCTCTTCATCCGCGCAGGAGCCAGCTTAGTAGCGAACTCGAGGCCGCTTGCACGCTCAACAGCTTCAACAGGCACCTCGAAATCAGTGATGGGCTTCTCGTTGGGTATCGGCGCATTCGGCAAGACAAAGGCACCGATGGCGACGTTCCCGCCGGCCTTGCCATCCTCGGCGAAAATGACCTTGTAGAAGTGCGTGGGCACAGCAACCGAAGGCGGGCTCCCGATCATCTCGTACTTGACATACCACTTGTTGTCGACGGGGTCTTTGCGCGGCAGGTATAACGGCCCCGTGACGATACGCACCGACGGATACCGCCCGGTAAGGCGGCGGCAGAAATCTTCAAAATGCGCCCAGTAGTCGCGGTTGAAGCCCTCGCCGACCTGTGGACACATGTTGGTCAGGTAGAAGGTGTCGTCCATGGCTTTCTGGGACCATTTGGCGTCGGCGGCGGGGACTTGGTGGCCGCGGTCGAAGCCGCTGCGGAAGTAGTCTTTGAGCAGAGCCCTGAATTTGGGGGGGACTGCGTCGTCCTCGACGAAGACGCTGTGTTTGCGGTCGGCGTCTCGGCGGGAGAGCGACTCGGGGGTGATGTGTTCGATGACCCATTGCGGGTTGCGCATGCGTCGGTCGTAGCTCGAGATGAGGGCGGATCGGTTGGCCACGTCTGAGATGGGGCCTGGGAAGCCATATTCGAAGAGTCCCGCGGGGTTGACGACCGTGGGCAAGACTGGCTGCTGCTGCGTTGGAAGCGGCACGACAGCTGGTGTTCTGCTGGCGGCGGTGATGGTGGCGATTTGGGGTTCGGGTTTCTTGGTCTCGGTTCGTAGAGAGTAGACGGCGGCGGTTAGGGCCGCGCCGCCTCCGGCACCAAGGGCGGCGAACATGGCGAGAGTTGATTTGGACATTTTGACGGCATGGGACGGTGTCGCTGCGCGTGGCGGCATTTATTCGCGAGACGTGCCAGACGACGTGATATGGTCAGTCTGCTGGAGTTTTCGTTTCAAAAGCGCCCGGGAAAAGAGGTTTTGTAGTTCAGGCGAGGAAGCCAAAGGTATGAACGAGCGTGGTGGGAAACAGCACCATGGGTTGGGTGCTGCTGTCTAAGGACAAGTCTGAGGCGACAGGCTGTTTTCGAGTAGGTGGGTCAGCAGGCACTCTGCATCGTGACATGATGGAGTACCTCCTGACATGATCTCAGGTGGCTGCAGCGGAAGGTGCTGGCTTGCCGCACAGCACAGGTCAAGTGTCTCTCAATTCGCATATCTTTTGGCCAACACTCATAATGTTCAGGAGCTAGCATTATAGGCGCTATATTACATGCCGAATTCTATGTTTGTATGTCTCAATGCGATCCAGGCGGCTCTCGGAGCTTACAGACGATTCGCATGGAAGGCTTTTCCTCAGAACTTTCGTCTTGGAATGCTTGCGTTCCTTGTGGACATTTGTGACGGCGGCATTAGATACGAAGACTCGTTTCACTGAAGGTGCCTGGCGTCTACGTTCGAAGTTGCTGTGAGCAAGCAAAGCTATGGCAGAAGATCTACGCCCAAATGCCAAGTCCCATTGCAGTGTCCTTACTGTTTCGAATGAAAAAACCCGTCAGGCAATCTTGCGAATTGCAGCTTCAACAGCGTATGTGACAGAGCGTGATAGATTGAGGCTTAAACGCTATGATTTCATGTGTTTGAACAAACCAAATTGCCATAGATAAGAAGTAGCCATCGCAATCAGTCCGTTTTCATCCCATCCATGAAACCTGCCGATGAGCAGGTGAACCATGAACTCCGTAAACGTACAATCGGATCCACCGACAGCTTACGACTTGCTGAGGGGTTGACCATCCTTGATTTTCTGCTCGCCGTATTTTTTGAGGCGGATAGCCTGTATGGCGATGAAACCCGTGGTGCTACGCAAATGTCAGTCAAAATATTCCACTGAAGCGTCAAGCGTACGTACTCCATGGGAGAAAAGCCTTCCAGAGAATCCATGGAAGCATCTTGCTCCGAGTACAAGTTCGAGGCATTGCTTGATCGACCGAGCACGTAGGCGTGGCCTTTGTAGGCAGAAAGCCTGACAATGCCGGTCACGTTGTGCTGGCAGAAGACGACGGAATTCTCGACCTGAACCTGTGTTAGCGAACATCAGGCTGAATGCGGGATTCGATAACACGTACAAATTCTCGCTCGGGGCTGAAGTACATTCCGTTGTAGATAAGACGGGACCAGGTGATACTGGCAAATTGGTCCCTGAGTTCACGGACACGGCCGTCCATGACCAAGCCTTCGAGCGACAGATGGGCCAGACGAGCGAGGGTAAGACCGGGGGTGCTATCACGCGGGGTGAGAGGTCAGCTATGAACTTTATCTGACAGGGGCAAAACTTGAGTTCGAGGAGTAAAGTTTACTCGTAGCAGCCTAAAATGCGAATTTAGTCTATGTCAGTCGTAAATAGAAAAGCGCATTGTCATAAATACCTCGGCTCTTCAAACCGATGAAACCTGATGTTTATTATTAGCAAGTCGCAATGAGTGCGGGACCTTGATGACGCTTACGATTCTCCACGATGTCAACTCGGCCAACGCCATTTTCATAGCCGATCTACGCGCATGTTAGACCAGTTTCATAGTCCATGCTGTAGCATGCAGCAACACATGCAGCAACACATGCCTTATTCAGAAGCTTGAAGGCCTCAACGGAATCGGTGACCACTTTGTCGCCCACGACAACCTTGGAGATAAGACTGCATTCATGTTAGCGATCTCTGATTGATCTGACCGCATAAGAACAACGTACCCCTTTTCGAAGTGGACAGAAAATTCAGTGGGCTCGTTGGGGGCATCCTGAGGGTCCCTGAACGAGTGTCAGTCCATGAGACCGCCAAACAAAAGCGGCTAAGTTTACTTGGTTCGTGTCCACAACTCCTTTGGAGGTGTGTGATCTGGGTCCTCCTAGTGTTGTTTGTAAGCATAAAGTGCAAGAATGAGGCATTCAGGGTCAACGTACCAGGATTCCGGCCTCGTAAGAACAATGAATTATGTTCTAGACGCATCTTGTCAGCATGAACTCGAAGAGATAAACGCGAAGTTACTAATTACATCGTCCATGGACCACGGTGCCTTTGGTGTGGACGAAACGGGAATGTTGTTCTCAGCGGCGAATTTGAGCAAGTCATTTCGTCCCCTTGATGATAAGGTTAGTCACGTTGAAATGGATGGGTGCATTTTCGTTGTACGGACTGAAACTTCTCGATGAACTCGGGCATTCGCCAGGGTGCCAGGATTCGAATAGAGGGCTTCAAGGCAATGAAAGCGAGCTTTAAAAGCGAGGTTTAGCCCACATCAGGATATACTACATCACGTGTTGTGACCAACCTCGAACCGAACTTGGCTAAGCTGAGTGTCAGTACGCAGCACTCTGATCTTGGTCAATCTCAAGATGCTTACTCGTTCTATACTCAGGGTCAGCAGGTGTCATGGAAGCTCAGCAAGGAGGGGGAGATACATACGCCTTTGCCTGTGGCGCCATGTGACAAGTACGCGCAATTGTACTTTTCGGCGACTCGAATCATGCTTCGAGCAATGATAGGCCGAGCCAAGGCGGTACCCAGAAGGTACTGGTCTTCAAAGATGGCATTGCACATAATTGCGCGGCTTACGACATCGTCGACCAGCTCACGCTGGAGGTTTTCGCAGACGAAAGCCTCAGCACCCAACTGCAGCAGCAAGTTAGTTCGATGGCACGCGACGCAGAAAATGCAGCGTTGAGTTCTGACCTTCAAGGCCTTGGCTTCGACAGCGGCGAAGTCCTCCTCTTGGCCGACATCTCCAAGGTAGCAGACAACTTGATAACCCTGCTGAAGGAGCCACACCAAGATCTGTTGAGGCAGAGCGATGTTTAGCATGCAAGGGGCAGAAGCCGAGTTTCATGGTCGGACAGGCTTACGGTGGAGGTGTCAAGTCCACCGGAATATGCGCTGGAAGCAGCATCGCTTCAGTCAGTCAATGGTCTCTCAGTGATGAGGGATTGAATGATCTGGAGCACTCACAGACAGACACGGCCCTTGGACATTTTTACGAAGTCAATTGGTCTTGAGGAGACGTTTGTATTGGATGAGTGAACTGCGTTGACAAGGAGTGCGTCGGTGCGGTGATAATAAGTCTGGAAGAGAGGTCGATGAAATGTGCAAACGGTACTGCACGTCGACTTAAGTAGCTGTCTTTAGGCGAGTCGAGTCACATTCCCACCGATTTTTGCATCTCATGGTGGGGCTTGTCTACCGTGCAAAAGCCAAAGGGCGCGGGGGAAAATCTAACGAGGGCTAAAGTACGGAGTACAGTGCGTACATTATGCAGGCAGGCGCGCCAACAGCAAAAATTTTTACACATGCCGCCACGGCAACTTTCACTGGCGCTAACAGCGCAGCAGAAAGCTATCTTCCCAACAAGCCCGCTGACGCTTCTCTGTCATTTCCGAGACTGAACCGCTCCTCTTCCTTTGGCCTGTGAGGCTGCTATCATGGTAATCTAGGGCCTTGCTATCGTGAGCTCGGATTGGGCTTAGCGCGGTCAAGAATCCACACCCGCAGTGCAAGCAAGTTTCACAACGGCATCGAGGAAACCCTTTGGAGTAGCAGGGAGCCAATGACACGCGAGCCTTTGACCAAAGCTTCACGCGCAAACCTTCAGAATATCACGTCGAGCCCATTGAGCTAAGGTTTTGCTCAGCGAAGCAAAAAATTCTAGCCGAGGTACTTTTGAAACTTAGAGAAGTCCGATCAATATGAAAGGACAGCTCCTAGACTTCAAGCAGTTTGACATTGCCTCAAGAGAAACAAAGTTCACACTAAAAAGGCGCCTCTATGACAGGTAAAGCAGCTCAACAATGCAGGCCAAGCTTTTCGGAGGCACGCAGAGAGAAAAGACTTCGAATTCAAGCCAAGTGGGCAACGCTAAGGAAGCCGGCCTTATCCAAGAAGGGCAACAACTGATTGATTCGGAACGACGCGTGAGCGCTTGTATACAAACGTAAATTACGTACTTTTTGCTAGTTCTGATGTTCTACAGACTTGCTTGTAGCACCGTATCTTCGGCGCGTCATTACCCTCCAAAGTGCACGTCTCTGCCTCCTTGCGAATGATAAACCATCTTGCGCGATAGAAAGACCAATTTACAACATCATGGTGCCAAACAAGACGGCTGCTACGATTGGAATAGCAGCAACAATGCCCGTGAAGCCAAACGAGGGGCTGGTACGACCGCTAGCCCAAGCTTTTGAAGCGGTAGGACTGGCGACAGGGTTGGCGGGAGTGCTGGTGACAACGGTGTCTTTCTTGCCGGCGTCGGTATTGGCAACAGAACTCTGTTTGACAGAAACCCCTGCGGGACGAGTGCTGGGTTCCGGGACGCCGGGAGGGCAGTGGTAGTGGTCGTGTTGGACGTTGAATGTACACTCCTTGTCACCAGAGACGGTATGGTCATGATGGTCGTGGTCATGGTCGCCAGTAGGGGTAGGCGCGGGAGTGTTCTGGGCCATGGCCACACCGGCCAGGCAGATAATCGCCAGTGACTTGAACTGCATGCTTGCTGTGTCGAATGAATTGATTCGTCGTTGAATAGTGAAAGACCGACAAAGGAAGATTGGTTGTGGAGGAGGGGGAGGAGGAGAAGGAGAAGGGCGAAAGTGCCCAGAATGCGGTCGACACTGAGGGACACCAAGCTATAAATACGCACCACGGTCCATTTGACCGGACGACGAGGTATTTTTCTGTCACGTCTCTTTTAAATTTGTGTCAAAAACCCGCTCAGCGCAGAGAACCCCTGGCAACTCGGTGCTCTGTGCGCTATTGGGAATAAGCTCCATGCATGTTGGGTTGACTAACCTCACGCCAAGAAAATCGTTACACGAGAAACTTTCTGCTTGGTGCATGGAAGGGAATAAACTTTTAGCCGGGGTGTAGCATGCCCGAAAACATGCTCTTTCCGCGCAGACACGCATATCGGCTCAATTTGAGGGTGCTTATGCGATGACAGGTGGTGATCGAGTCAGTGGTTTATCGACAAGGTAAGGGCGAAAGGACATGTACTCCTCGTATCGATTCAAATGTGAGGTCGTCAGCTGGCCGCTGAGTGGCTTCAAAGGGCCGACAATGAGGCCGTTGCAACGTGTCGCACTGGATGTGCGCATAGGACCTCGAGCCAACTGGCGATCTGACGGGCCGGACAACGTTCAAGAACATCCAGACGCAGAAAAAAGACTACCCTCGTGGCACTGTTACACCAGAACTGTCAGCCTAAAGTAAGCTTGATTTAAAGTAGTGCGCTAGGATAAATGCACCATGTTCGAAAAGCAGAAGAATGAGCGCAATGTTTTGCTTCATTAGCCAGACAATGTACATGGTCCTGAGTCCGAAGTAAGCTTATCCTCTTTGCCCTGTCCCTCCTACCCTGATGTCTCACTCGCGCCGAGGACCTTGATGTCCGTTCCGCGGGGTGCGCTAACCAACACAAAGATTCCGGTTCGCTTGTCAACGTGCCAAGACAATATATAAAAGCGGGTTGAGGGTCAGATCGAGAGGCTGAATGATGTGATGGGAGGAGACGTGGGCTGGAAACAATTAGGGGAAAACGTGTTTTCCACATCAAGGGCCGCCGACGGGGGCGCTTCCAGGGTTAGTCCTTGCACCAAAGGTAAGAGTGCGCCTTTTACTTTGACACATTGGCCGTCGTCACGAAGACTGGCCATGATGTCAACCTCGCACGAGTGGCATGAGGCATTCAGTCGGCCGGGTGGTGATTTGGAGTAGGGCAACCGGCCCAGGGTGGCTCATGCAGGAGACACGGCAACACGATGGTTATAGTCGGATATTCAAATGACCCAGAAATATGTTCAGCATCATAATCCTGATAAGTTTGAAGTTGTACAAACAATAGAGCATGCCTGACAAAAGCACGGCAACGTGGAGCAAGCTGCCCAAACGAGCACAGACATCGGCAATAACTGTGGGCGGTCATGGCGATCATCGCTCCATTGGATCACGTGTCGGGCTGCAGACGGGTGCTGTCATTGGCAATCCTGGGCCTGGGCACGCATCTGGGAGAGGGCCCCCTTGCCATTCACATGGCGTGCACGGATAAGGAACTGGGCACTGAAGGGAATCAGAAAAGCTGACACGTCTGATCATCTTGACCGTTTGTCGCACGACCTGTGCCAGGGTTAGTTGTTAACATTCGCAAGGGCCCGTGACAAGTATAGTCGTTGGTCGCGTCGCTCTTCATCGAAGCGCATGGCAGCCTTCTCGAAGCTTTGGATGGACTCCGTCTAGCCAGCATTACGCAGCAAATGCTTGACTGGATCATGCGCTGAGCTCAGGTCAGATGAACGCCGGCCAGTTACAGCACCGCCATTACCCACCATGCATGCATGCTACATGTATGTGCATACGTGTGCGTGCATCAACACAACGCCGGCCGTAAATGGTCTGTCGTGACCTCCCGCGGTCGGCACACGAGACCCGGACGGCAATTTGACTCAAGAGGGGTCGACGGACGTGACTGGACGATGCCCTGGAGCAATCCGATGCACGCTGACGAGTTCCAACCAATAAGAAAAGTGTCTCTGCACCATTGCGGCCGTGCATGCGGGTTTCTACATACGGCGGACGCCATGCAGACTTCTCGCATCGTGTTCACCGTCAACGACACCTCTGCAATGACCGCTCTCATCTCACGTGCTGATGACTGCAAGGATGAACAGCCCCTTTTTGGCTGACAGATGACTCTTGGCCCCCCCCCCTCTGGTGGTGCTCACAGGATTCATGCACGGCTGCCTCGTCAAGCCTCCCCAAAGTGAAGTTGTTGACGACATTCGAGGCCGCTGGGTTTGTCAAATGCTGCGGACCTCCAAGGCCAGGATATATTGCTAGAAATAAACATGGGTAGACATTTGCAGAGGTTTCTCGTCTCTTGCTGTCAGACAAGCAACGATTTTGCACGTTTCACTTTCTGCTCGTTCGGTGGCTGAGCAGGAGGCGAAATGCACGTGGGCTATTAATAAGGGCGAGAGAACCCTTATGGTCAACCCATGATCCAGCCAGTCAAGTCAGGCCAGTTGCAAACTTCTTACCCCCCATCTCTCCCTTTGCTGCGACGCGCATCTCTTTCTTCTCGGCAGCGTCAAAAAGGTCATGAGGTCATCTTCTTGTTTTCATTACTCTACTTCGTAACATCATTTCGCCTTCTTTCTATCCGTTTTATCATCCTTCACTAGCGCTCGTTGACCTTCGAACTCCATGACCGCATCTCACAACGGGGCTGTCTACGTACCTACCTATACAAGACCCAATATTGCCCTCGTTGTCAATACTACTTGGCCGTCTCTCAGTTGTGGGAAGCACAGCGGCCCCAGCTTCAATCTATCGAGCCCCCTTTGACTTGATCCGGGATCCTTGCTTTCATTCGCCAATTCCTCGACCGGTCGGTCTCAGCCCCAGAGCTGCCATACAGACTTCCATAGCGGCCTTTTCTGCCCTCTTGGACACGCCACCGTCACGACGAAAAAATCGACCTTTCCACGTCCGGAATAACGCTCCATCATCACTGCTGGACACAACCCCGGCTCCTCCGTTTGCTGAGTCGTCGAATCCTAGCTGCTCTTCACGATAGAGTCGAGCACTTCCATGGCTGCGTGATTTATTCTCTCACCGACATTGTATTATCATTTCTCACCAGCCATGGAGCTGGCTATTTGGACCCTCGACAATGACACCCGTGGCTGGGTCATGTGTATTGTCAGCGGTATAGGTATGTTTCCCCTTCAAGTCAGTCTCTGCGTTGTTCCTACCTTGCGATACTGACCGGGTCCGGCGCATCAGCCTGTGTCTTTGGCGCTTCTGTTGTTTGTGTCGACTTCATTGTTCGCCTTTTCCCAGGCAAGCGGGATTTTCGCATACAGGAGAGTAATGCTTTCTTAGCATGCTCCCTTTCGCTGAGCTTCGGAGTTATGGTCAGTAAAACTCCAGCGTGATGAGCTTACATGGGCTGAGACGAGCTTGTAAACTGCAGTTGTTTTCCGCTCTGTATAGCATGCTTCCCGAGTCAAAGGAGTATCTAGAAAAGGATGGTTGGCAAGATCAGCCAGCTGGGCTTGTCATCATGGCATGTTTTGTCGGAGGCTTCTTCGGTATCCAAGTTGTCTCACGCATCCTGCATCAACATATGCCTTCGCATGTTGTTGATTGTGATCATACACACGAGGGCGCGCCACCGCCGTCAGACGACCAGTCGCGTAACCGCAGCCGCAAGCGATCGCGGGTCAGCAGATCTCAGAGAAGGCCATCGCGCCCTCGGTCGTCTCATGCGTCGCATTCACAGACCACCAAGCTGGACACCGAGAGCGCAAACGCGATAGATGGCGATGCGCACATCGGCGAACGCACACCTTTACTTTCGACAAACACGGGGCAGGACCACGGTGGATCGCAGAGGCGACTCGAGCGACATGCTTCTACTAGAGGCGAGATGGAACAACGACCGACAAGCCCCATGCTGGCTCACAGCCATCGCGCAACCACTGACCTGGACGCCATCACTCGTCGGCCATCGATGTATGACGTACAAAAGCGCCTCGTTTCCTTCGTGAAGGATACCAAGGGCAATTGTGATGAAGAAGGCTCTTGTTATGGCTACACGGACCCCTGTGGGCAAGAATGCTTCAAGCATCTATCTAGCCGTCCGTCTCAAACCTCCTCGCACAGCCGCTCTCGCCAGCCGACCCTTTTGAGAACGACCACGGGCCCCGTGTATTCCCATTCGGGCCCTGTGTTACACGATCACGCTCATCATGTCGACCAGCCCATCAGCCCAATGTACCGCACCAGCAGGGCCGCCTCGCGTGAACCTTGTCTCGCCGTACCCCACGACGAAGCACAGTTCGACACAGACGACGACAACGAAGACACCGACAGCCACACGTCCCATTCACACAGTCACCACAACGACGTTGAATCTCAGCAACAGCACCACCACCACGTACCCGCCAATGCCTTCCTAGCCATTGGCCTCCAGACATCCATCGCCATTGCGCTGCACAAATTGCCCGAAGGCTTCATCACATACGCCACCAACCATGCCAACCCAGCGCTGGGATTCAACGTTTTCATGGCGCTCTTCGTACACAACATCTCCGAGGGATTCGCCCTGTGTCTACCGCTCTACATGGCACTTGGATCTCGCTGGCGAGCCATCGGCTGGTCGGCCGCCCTAGGAGGATTATCGCAGCCCATAGGCGCCGGTCTGGCAGCCCTGTGGTTCAAGCTTGCGCAACGGTCTAATTTCGCCCCCAATGCGTTGGTATACGCTTGCTTGTTTGCCGTCACGTCCGGTATCATGGTCAGCGTGGGCCTGCAGCTATTCGTGGAGGGTCTCAGCCTGAATCACAACCGTAATTTGTGCATATTCTTCGGATTCTTGGGCATGGCGGTGTTGGGGTTGAGCAACGCTCTTTTCGCAGGTCACGCACATTGAGCCGTGGGTGTGCACGGCTCTCTTGAAAGTTTTTGCATCAAAGGACACTGTTGAGTCCTTGTTGGAGTTTGGGGAAATAGGCGCATTGCATAGATTACCAGAAAGCCCTTAGAGCATTTTACAAGTTCCATTCTGCATCATTCACGGCTCAGGCCAAGCGCAAATGTACGTTGTAATTGGCCCGTCTCGTGGGCACGATGTTATTGAGAGCTCCTAATGAGCACGCTTTCCTGGTATCATCGCGTCATGTCTATGCTTTTCAGAAACAAGAGAAAATAACAATGGTCGCGTTGTGACCGACGACGTGTTGCTCAAACACCACCGAGGCCCGCCAGACAAGGATCAATGTTGACATCGAGACTGTATGGAGGGTCTCTTGTCAGTAGTGAGATGTCTGCCTCGGCCTGCAGCCACGGGTCTTGGAGGCCGATGCATGCAAGCTGCGATGTGAACATGTCGTGCGTAGTATCGTCTGCCCAATGATTTTGAACCGGGTCCGCACCGGAAGGTATGTGCGCTTGCATATTTAAGTCGGCGGAATGCAGATGAGGTGCTGCATCATCAAATGGTTTAGAAGTATCAGAGTTGTCGGGGGCGTGTTGATGCATTTTGGTGATATGCAGCTGCAAATCGTAAGACCGCGAGAAAGCCTCATTGCAGTGACCACAGAAAAGTGTCTGTCTGAGCTGGTTTGTTACGCCTGACAGCTCGTCGATCAAGGCCATGGGGTTCTCGGTTTGCGGCCTGGAGAGTCGAGGGCGCGCATGGCCGAGGTGATGGAAGCGGACGTGGTCTTCGAGGCGTGCCTTTGTGCTGAAAAAGTGGCCGCAGCCCTGCTGGTCGGACCAGGCTTCGAAGCCGTCTCCGCATAGTGTGACCTGGCCGCACACGAAGCGGAAGCCCTCGTGGGCTGTGCGCACGTGGGCCGTCAGGTTGGACTTCTTGGTGAACTTCTTGCTGCAGCCGTGGTGCGTGCACGCATGGACTTTCCGGTCTTTGACCGTCTTACCCGAGTGGTGCATATCGACGTGCTGATCGAGCTCCCAGCGCGAGGTGGACTTGAAATCACAGAAGATGCAGTTCTGGTGCTCTTTTCGAAGATGTTCGTGGAGGAGGAGCTCCGTTGTGAAGCCGACGCGGTGTTGCGTCCCGTCTGGCGCTGTCTTGGGACTGCACTCGCCACACCAGTACTTGATATCGCCGTGTGATTTTTCACGGTGGCGCTTCAGCGCGGGTTTGGAGTCGAATGAGTCTGCGCAGCCAACCTCTGGACACGCGTACGCCCGTATGTGCAGGTGCTCCTTACGCACATGCTTGGTGAGGGTTTCTCGCTTTCGGAAACTCTGGCCGCAGTCTTGGCAGCGGAAACGGTCGGCGCCCTCGTGCACCAGTTGGTGACGCTTCAGACGTGTCCCCGTGACGAAGCTCTTGTTGCAGCCCGGCACTTGGCAGACGTAATTGCGCTCGTTGGTATGCGCGGCCTTGACATGCTGCTTCAGGTGTTTGTCTTCGATGTAGTCCTTACCACAACCATCGTAGGGACACTTGAAGGGACGTGAATTGGTATGGGAGTTCATGTGGTCTCGCAGCCGCGCCGGACGGTTGAATGTTTTGGGACATCCTGGCCACGAGCACGCCAGCGTCTTCAGATCAGAGGGGAACTTGACTCGTGGTGTCGTGGCTGCCGTAGCAGGGGATTCAGCCGCATTCTCAGAAACCAGCGTTTCCGCAACGGTCGATGCGTCGTCAACGTCGTCAAAGTCGAAGTCAAATTCATCGCCGCTGTCTGCTGAAGGTGGGGGTTCAGTGTCGTTGCCCTGGGATGAATGCATTGTAATGGATAAAGAGAGGCTTACACGGTGCATACACGCCATCGGCATGATGCTTCTTGCGAGGAGGCTCGAAGGCCGCACAATCGGCAGCGCTTCGCTTGCTCATGACCTCAGTGGGAGCATGCCCTGGCCAGACGTGGCATCCGAAAGATGAATGAATGGGGGTCGAAATGGTCTGGATGAAAAGCGGCAGAATTGCAACGGCTGCGGGCGGTGACGTGAAATTTTCCAAAGGTGGTGCGTTGTGTGGGTGGGCGACAATCGGCAGCTGGGGGTCGCGTGGGGTCGCGCCTCGGAACGGCTGCGGCAAAATCCCGAGTAAGCTACTCAAAATTTCTCGGCTAGACGTGAAGCTCAATAAATTTTGCGCCGCGCAGAACCCGGCAGCACCACAAGATAACATCTGCAGCCAGGGAACGTAGGGACGTCATTGAACTCCTCAGTCGGCTTCATCGCACACATAATTGATCATGTCCGACTTTGGCGGCGACGACGATGGCGGTTTTGGTGGGTGAGTTTCGCCGAAAGCTTCTCGGGCGCATCGCACCAAGCTCACTGGCATGCCTGACAGAGACGAGCCCGTGATTGAGGAGGAGGAGGTGACCGAATACTACGAGGCCGAAGTTGGAGACGGCGAAGATGGCGAACGCGGAGAGAACGGCGAGGACGCAGACAACATAGTCGTTTCGGGTGATCCATCGGCCGCGGCCAACGCACTCAAAGGCGGAGAGAAGTCGCTCAAAGACAAGAAGATACCGGAAAGCGAGCGCTCGACCACGCCTTACATGACCAAGTATGAGCGAGCACGTATTCTAGGCACACGTGCGCTGCAAATAAGGTACGAGCACATACACAGACCTCAGCCCTGACGAAGTGTAGAAATGGGACTTGTCCCCGTTAACTAGGCTCACAGTATGAATGCGCCGGTACTGGTCGATCTCGAAGGCGAAACGGACCCTCTACAAATTGCCATCAAGGAGCTTCGCGAGAAGAAGATCCCTCTTATTGTCCGACGGTACCTCCCAGACGGCTAGTAAGAACGAGCCCTCCATGGTGACGAAGCCTATGCGCAGCAGCTGACTGAACAAACAGCTACGAGGACTGGACATGCGAAGAACTGCTTCAATGATCTGAGAAGACACGAAACACACCATATGCAGCAGCGTCTGTGGCGGCGCAGTCCCGATGATGCGGCGTTTCAAACAAAGTCTGCTGACTGTCCAGAGTCGCTGCGACCATATATTTTTGATACCTAAGCGCGGCGTTCTGTTGTTTTGATTGAAAGAATCACAAAGGCACTATATAGGATGAAAGAGAATGTGACAGGAGATTTCTGCTCTTGGCCCTTGTATGCGTTGTTGAAGCTCCGTGTTTGTCATCATGCCGGCAAGTTAGAGCGTGATAGCAACCTTCTGCGTCTTAACGATTGCGTAAAGCTAGTGCGAGCATTCCATGGCATGTAGTATATTCAATTCACGTGAAGTCAATATCAGGGGCAGCAAAGTACACATTTCAGCAACGACGCGAACCAACAGGCGAGCAACTCGATGGTCACGTTGCATCTTACGCGAGTGGCGAAAGGCGTACATTTCCTTTTCCCGATGATGCCAAGTTTCGCACAACGCCACAGTCACCAAATGCTACCAGTGCGGAAGTCATGGGCCAGCACAGGGTTGAAATCACCGAAACAGGCCAAGGACAAGTTGCTTCTCACATGTGGCTGAATTTCGCCAGACGTATTACGATTTGGTCCCAAGTCTTCTCGTGGTCAACCGCAGGTCTTCATCGCCCTGCGCTAAGTCAGCCATGAGAACAAAGTCAAAGCATCGGGAGATGTTCCTTGGCCTCGAAAGATGTCATCCAGGCTTTTCAAGATGTCTGGAAGCGGCTTGGACCCTCACCGTGGTGCCCTGGCAAACACCACCAGTCAAGGGAACCACGCGCTGCCGAGCCGCGGATCGAGGAACCAAAAGGTGGTATTTGCGACGGCCATGCGCCGCAATGATGTCAACGCAACCAAGATGGTTCTACCAATACGAGAAAAAACGTACCACGGTCGGACCGGCGATGAAGTCGCTCCCCAGAGCTGTCTTACCAATAACAAACTCGTTTACAGCCCAGGTCCCCAAATTGGCGTCCCCACAGACAGCGGGGTCAGTATGAGGCAATGACGTCGGTCCGCCCTTTTTCTGTCTGGGGTAGCGCCATCCAAGCTCGGACAGGCAAACGTTGAGGTTGCACGTCTTCGCTGAACCAGGGGGGTGGAGGGCAGGCACGGAGAAGACGGAAGCGGAAAGTCGACAAAGAATGGTTTTGAAACCTTTATTCACGCGCCGTGGTGGGCTCAATCACGGCAGATGACAGGATGACGCTGAAGGGCAGGCCAGTGACTCCCTTTCACGGTGCACTCTGACTCTGACGCAGTGAAACTAGCTCAACGAAGGAAATGAGGATCGACTTAAATTGCGGCCAGCCGTCGCTGTACCTGCTCTGTGTCTTCTCTCCGGACACTCATCCTTGATGTTGTGTTCTCAACTTGACTTCTTTGTCAGGCATTCATATTCTCTCGCCACAGAATGAAGCCATCGTCACTCGTTGTTCTCGCCGCCACGGCTGCAGGCGCCCCCCAGAAACGGCAGCTCGGGGGTGTAAGTGCGAACAGCGTCTAAGAAGATGCTGAAAGATGGAAAAGACAAAGTCACCATGGCTAACATACAGGATCGTTTCATACAGGTGCTCATCTGCACCGGCGCCAACTCCACCGGCCCTTGCAAGTACGGCGTCTATCCTCTCGACCAGCAATGTCAGCAACTGCCCGCGCCTTACGCCCAGAACACGTCGACGTTTGCGCCCGACGGTGACAGCTTCGAGTGCTTCCCGCGTGCGTACAACTGCGGCGATGTCTGCACGAGTCCTACGGGCTGCACCTTTGGTGCCGTTGACTTCAACTACGAGCACAAGTATAACCTATCAGCTATTCAATGGAATACACTGATTCGAAGCTTCGATTGTCATGAGAAGACACGGAAATGAGAAATGCGCAGCCAGCTGGCAATAGGACGGGTTGTGGTTCTGGCCTGCCTGAGGATGATGGTAGCAGATGCCCAGGAAGGGGAAATAGAAAGGAAGGGGACTAAGGTACTTAGTTTCCCGAATGTACCTAATATTCTTCCGAGTTGGCCTGGTTGGAGAGCTCCTGAGAGACGGCCAAGCTCGATACACAATGGAGTAAAAAATAATGAACAATACCTACTTTACTCAGATGCACTTGTGCTGTCAAAGTGCCATTTCCCAGTTCCATCATCTACACGCGCGGCGCCCTCTCGGCATCGTGCATCAATCAACGCCACGCTTCGGACGTTGGCGGGGAATTCGGCATCTTTCACGCTCCTCCATATAAAACATAAACCCGCAGCCCAAACCCCCATCCATGCATCGTCACGACAGGGCCTCCACCATAACGTCCCCCCTCCCTCCCCAACAACAACACAACATCACCAACCGCCGCAATGGCCCTCACGATCGAGTCCACAATCCCGTCCTTCGGCGGCCGCATCCTCAAGCTCAGCCACGCCTCCACGGCAACCAAAACCCCCATGCGAGCCAACCTCTTCATCCCCTCCACCGCATCCGCCTCCACCCGCGCCCCCCTCCTCATCTACCTCTCCGGCCTCACCTGCACGCCCGACAACTGCACCGAAAAGGGCTTCCTGCACGCCCACGCCTCTCGTTACAACCTCAGCATCCTCTACCCCGACACATCCCCGCGCGGCACCTCCCACCCCACCGAGCATGACGCCTGGGACTTCGGCAGCGGCGCCTCCTTCTACATCGACGCGGTCCGCGAGCCCTGGCGCACCAACTACGCCATGGAGACGTACATCACCACGGAGCTGCCGGGGCTTGTGGCCGCGCAGTTCCCCGACGTCAATGTCCAACAGGTCTCTATAGCCGGGCACTCCATGGGGGGGCATGGCGCCTTGACCCTCTTCCTGAAGTATCCTGGGCGGTATAAGAGCGTGAGCGCCTGGGCGCCCGTGTTGAACCCGACCCAGTGTCCGTGGGGGAAGAAGGCCTTTGCCGGATACTTGGGGGATGATGAGCAGGTGTGGAAGAAACATGACGCGACCGAGTTGGTGAAGGGGGGGTGGAAGGGGCCGCTGGACTGCCTCATTGACGTGGTGCGTGTCATTCCCACACGCATCGTCTGCTGAAGACACGACATGGTCACTGACTTGCAGTTGGGCTGATGGGTCGAATAGGGCACCGGGGATCAGTTCTACAAAGACGGCCAGCTGCTGCCTGAGAACTTTGCCAAGGCTGTCGCTGAAGCTGGCATCGAGGGTGTCAAGATCCGCTACCAGGATGTAAGTCCGCGCGGGTGGAAAGTCCCCCCTTCTCCCCAAGCTATTTCCGAGATCCAAACATCTGACGGTGCTGCGCAAGGGGTACGACCACTCGTACTTCTTTATATCGACTTTCGGCGAGGACCATGTAAAGCATGCTGCCAAGGCACTTGGCCTGCTGTGAGCGGGCAACGGTTACTCACTTCCAGCATGGGTCATTCATAAGGTAAACATTGATTCATCATGTCCAAGGATGTCGAGGGGCGGCGAGAGAAAGACAAATGCTCGTATTGATCGCATCCGTCATCCCGTATATGTATGAAAATGAAAATGGATAAAAGTCCCGAAAAGCCCCAGGCTCCAGACTGATCCCCGGTCAAATTCCTTCATGAATTTTCCGTTCCCGTGCATGAAATGATGCTGCAATGCAAATCATCCCGCCCACCTTGTCCGACCAGCATCATGCCAACATGTCGTGACAAACAATGTCAAGATGGAGGAGCATTGCGTATCCAGCCCAACGCCACGCCCGGGTACTGGTAACAGTACCCTACCCAGAAACCTAACAAAGAGCAGTGCCGCCATGGCAACTCATGCACGTCGTAAATCAGACTCGTCCAACATTGGTTGCTACTCGACTGTTGCCGAAAGCGCTGTCGCCTTTCGGCAACAAGCCTTTAGCTTATCCTGCGATCCACGCCGGGACTCAGTCCATCCTTCTCCAGCTTCGCTCGCATCTCGGCCTCAACTTCCCGCCGAATGCGCTCATACGCCAGCTTCTCGAACCGGCTCAGCCCCTTCCACCAGTGTTGTCCTGCTTCGTGCTCGGCAACCCGCGTGAGCAGCTCGCTCGTCTTGAGTCGCACTTCGCGATCCTGGTGGAATAGGCCAAGCGCGAGATAAAAAAGTCCGGCATGCGATTCGGGCGCCACGTTCAATAACAGACAAATCTCGTCGTACGAGTGTATATATCGTGATAGAATCAGGTAGATATCCTTGCTCTGGCTGGGCGTCAGCCTCTGCAACCGCAGTCGATCATGCATGTGCGCGAGATCAAGCCCCTTCAACGGCCGGACTGTGTATACTTGTGCCAGGTCCTATGTTGAAAGAAAGAAGTCAGCCGACTGTTCGGTCCATGTTCCAGTCTGTATTGGCGCCTGCTTACCTGAATATAACTGTAGTAGCTTCGCGTATTCCGCCAACCTTCAATTCTAGTCGCATTGCCGGCAAGTTCCTTGTTCTTGGCCACGTCATCTGCCCAGACGTAGCCATGGCCGCTAGAGCCTGGTATTGTCACCCCCTCGTCCTCGCCCCCAATATACAAGGCACTGGCCCCATAGACGCTCTCCTCGAACTGTGCAGCGATGCGGGTGAACTTCAGAACCCAGTCTCTCCATTTGGCTCGAATCACCGTCTCACCGTGACGAATGGCAATGCTCTTCAGTATATCGCTGATGAATGCTGCATCGCCGGTCAAATCCTGCGTATTATTGGCAGTGCCGCTGGCAATCGAGGCCAAGGCAGGGTTCTGCTGCTGAAAGTACATCAACCCATCCGTGACGGGAGCTGGCTCGATCTTGCTGCTGATCTTGATACGGCCGCTGGGCAGATCGCAAAGTATATCCCACCACTCTGGATGATTTTCAAAGGTTGGGTTTGTGACACCAGCAATAAAGCCAGGTACATTCAGCAGATCGTCAATCTTGGTCAGGTCAGTGTACGGGAACGCATGTCTGGTGAAGCCTCGCAGCTGTCCTCCCGAGGCCAGGGCACAGGCCGCAAGAACCGCTTCGGCCACCTCGCCCGAGGGCATGTTGTGGCCCAAGAAGATGACCCTTTTCTGTGTCAGTAGCCCGTTGACAAGAACAATGACGGGATGTGTGGCGACACCGTTTGTCGTGAGATGAGCGTGAAGAGGAAAGGGCTGCGGAGACTTGGCATGTGCCTCCGAAAAGTTCTGGATGAGCTTGATCAACGAAAAATCACCCACTGTCTCCGGCATGACGGCCGTGGGGACTTTGATGGGGATGGGAATTCCTTTGTACATGACCCTGCTTTCGAACTCGTGCGTGTCCCGAGGCACCGAATACATTGCATGATTCCCTCCCTCGACGTGAGCTTTCGTCCCCGCTCGGGAGATGCCTGTCGACTTGTTGCTGTTCCTCAACTCTTCCAACTGTCTGTCAGCCAAACCCTCGGCCTTCTCTTCGGCGATGCGCATTTGTATCATTTCCTCGAACTTCTCCACAAACAAGTCTCTGTTGTCGCTGGAAAGAAGTAAATGCCTCTCCAATATGCTGAGCTTCGGCATAAGAGAGAGATCCATCGCATTGACCGCATTGTACAACAATGCCAATGTCTCTGGCACGGGCGATTTAAAGTATTCTTCCAGCGCGAGAAGCAATAAGGGCTATTTCATGACACAATCAGATCAGTGAGCGTTGGGCACATGTTTTTGCGTTCAGAAGTGGGCGTGCCAAGCGCAGGCAGAGGGAGGGAACCCACCTTGTATATATGTAAAAACGGATGCCGTGTGCAAATTGCCATGGCTTTGACCACCGCGCCGCGCTTCACTGATTTGTCGTGCTTTGTATTGACGAGGTTCAGAACGTAGATCAAAGGCGGTCCCTCACCGCCCTCTGGCTCGCTGTCAGTTGATTCGTTGTCCACGTCATCTTCATCGCCAACTTCGTCGCTCTTTTCCACATCTTCCTCTTCGTCTTCTTCCGTAATCACACCTTGAGCCTTGTTTCGCCTCCGTCTGCGCAACCGTCGCCTCCGCTCTTTGGCCCTTCGTTCTGCGTCCTCCTCTTCTTGACTGGTGTCCTTGTGCAAGAAGAAAATGGTCCAATCCTGATTGCGGGCATGCGCTTGATCAGGAAGCATCAGCTCCGCTAACATGTTTTCATCCCCCGTAATGGCGACAGGATACTGGTGTTCCATTACGGGACCGCGGTCAATGTCAAAAGATGCCACAAGAATGTACTCGACATGGTTGTCTGCAGCTCCAAGAGGATACTGCGACTTAAGCCTTCTCGACGAGCGCGCATCGGCATTGAGTCTCCTCGGGCCGGACAGGGATGAATGCTGTGACGAAGGAGCTATGGATGGCGTTTTCGACTTGGAACTGGGGTCGGAGGTTCTATCCGATTCTGTGCCGGGCGGCTGAGGCGACCTGGCTTGTCGAGATTGCTGTGACATTTGCGACGGTGATCGTGAAGACGGAAAGGAAGAAAGGGACGCCCGTCGGTTTGACAACGAGCCATTGGAATGGTTGTTCATGTCAGTCTGGCGGTTCATGTACGGGAGGGCCGTGGCCATGACGACGAGCAAAGATGCGGTCCTGGGTCTTCGGCCACGTCGGCGGCTCGTCGTTGTTCTCTGCGTTCTCGTTCTGCTAGAAGGCGCAACTTGGCTGGTCCCTGGGCTACTGGCGGACCGTCGTGACGAACCAGTCCGTGCCGTCGCTCTCGGCTCGGCGATGAACCGATCACGCAGAACTCAGTACCAGTCAATGGGACTCTGCAGCTGTGCGTTTTGACGTCGAGGGCCGGAAGCGGGAGGAGGAAGGGGGGCCGATCAAGGAGGCGAGGGAGAGAGGCTCGACAACGATGGCAGGCGGCTTCGCTGTGAGAACGGCCAGGCCATACGAGCTATCGTGAGTCTGTCTACGCGTTTGCTCGAGGACAGTCCCGCTCGGTGACCACGACGATGAGGCTGTCTGCACCGGCTTCCACAGGGCACGGAAGGGAGAGCGTACCGGGTGGGCGAAGGGTAGCAACAAGACACGATCCGGCAGGTGCTGCGACAAGCACGAGTACGGCCCGCCGACTCCTGAAATCCAGGGAAATAAATCCAGGGACAGGGGGGGTGCGGGGTCAGCGGGCAGAAACGACTTGGATAGCCGGGCCAGACACACGAAGCGACATGTTTCACTTCATTCGAGCAATTGCCATCTCCATCCCGCTGCTTTGCTTGCATTCATATATTTATATTGCAGTACGTGAGTGTGTGATGAACTATTGACTACAACAGGATACGAGGGGAGGAACGCTCCTGTTCGGCAAGACAGCTGGGTTCTTGCGGGAAATGGAGGTCGGCTGCTTCATCTTACCTGGTTCATGCATGCATGCACTGGTGGGACATCTGTTGATGAGGCAGCGCCGATGGGCAGCAATTCGTCTCATTATATATTTGGACGTGCTCTGTGAGCCCAAAAGAAATGCGCAACTCACGAGCATTGACACACGTCTCGAGCAGCAAGTCCAAGCATGAACGACAGGAGACTGACTACTCCTGCTGGCGAGTTCGTCATGTTGGCGCTAGTAGTAGGGCACGTGGATTCTTCGTAGATAGGCGTCTGACATGTGGCTCGGGGTCCGTACCGACATTTGGCCGTTAGGGCGCCACAACGAGGCGGGTGTCCAAACTGGGCCAGCAAGCCACAGCGGACCCATTTCCCCTTGCAGGCAGGGCTGGCCGTTGTCCGGGGTTGCACACTATTTACTTTCGACTCTGTGTTACGAGCATGAACCTGCGCGTCCATGGTCAAGATCAGTCATTATCCTCTGTACGTTGGCTTTCTGCTTCAGAGCTCTTCTTAACTCTTCGTCCTTCAATCATACACCGGCAGATTGTATGTCCTGCTTTGGTGATTGCGGCACCAGCAACGTCCTTTGTTTTTACTGGCTCATTCCTCCCAATTAGTTGCTCAGACTTCCCACTTGCTCGACATCACACGTTTCTTGGCCAACCGGCACGCTAAAGTCCCACGGCGAGCCTGCGCATTGAATGTCAACGAAATGGTAGATTATGCCAAACTTCAGCTTCCTCTTGTAGCACGCTGCTTTGTCACTGACATCGACATCTCATAGCCAGCCGCAGCTTCTTATAAGCCCTCTCCTCTCGGCTACGGCTCATCTCCGTCTCGCTCACCCTTTCGACGGCCAGAATCGCCGGCGTCTTCGTCACTTTTACAACACACAACACCGACGGGTTCTCCTACAAAGACAGCAGTAGCACGTCCAGGCTGCGCCGGCGCGCCTTCAAGCCCTCAAGGTCATCGAACGCCACACCCGTCATCCTTTGGTGCCATGTCCTCTGCATCTCAAAGGTTTGCACGAGAGCCCCGTGAGGTGGGAGCGCAGTCATGGGCAGGTGGAAATGCATTATCACAGTTGCAGCCTACCCAGGTCAGGATATTACGCGACGGCTTTCAAATCCTAGACCGTGACTGCGACGGCGTAGTCAATCGAGATGATATCGCAGATATTCTCGGCCAATTAGGTACGCGGTTGTGAAGTCTGGACTTGCTCAGTATCGACTGACAAACATATGTGAAGGACTGTCTGCTGGCGCTTCAGAAGTTTCGCAATTTTTCCCACCATCAAAGCCTCAAACCATTGCGCTCCCGGCCTTCCTGAACTCACTTGCTGAGACACTGAGCCAATTGTCACCCGGAGCAGAGCTTCTATCCGCCTTTTCGGCCTTCGATGATGACGACAGCGGACAGGTCGATTGGGCCGAGCTGAAAGATGCATTGCTGAACACCGCCCCTGAGCCCGGCGAGAAGCCACTGACGTTGGCCGAGGTTGATCGTATCGCCAACGGATTTACAGGCCGGCGCGCATTTAATCGGAGCATCAATGCTCAACTGGCATCCAAGAAGGGGGAAGTGTTCAAGTACAACGACTTCGTGAGCTCAATTGTGGGGTCTAATGGGCCCGCGGATAGCTCATCTCATGACAGTATCAATTGATGGCGGAGCTGGTTTTATGACGACGTGTGATGTGATCGTTTGGTGACCCAAGATTGTTGTCTTTCCTCGTGAAAGCCAAGTACAATGACATGCCTTAACGGATTCAACAACCAAATCTGATTAGGTAGCTATAACTAGTGAGCCCGTGAATATGTCCGCCCGCGCTACCTAATAAATTCAGGGTCCAGAAATATCTTATTTTGTTACGGTATGTTGGCTCTGTTGCTGCATGTTGGCTCCGCCATTGCATATTGGCTTTCTTGCTGTATGTTGGCTGTCCTGCCGGAGCAATGTGAAGCAATTAGTAGCCTGATGCTAATGCTAATGCTGCTGCTTAGGTGTAAATACCTAGTCCGGTATGGTGTTGTGGCACGATCCTAAATTTGTTACGGCATGTTGATGTAAAGCTCGATAGAACACATTCCGAGATGACCAATGAATGCATGCACAAGGAGTGGTGTTCGAGAAGGTTATCCTCAAGACGGACGAGAAAGCAGGCGAATCGATAATTGTCACAAACAAAAATAGCAGACCATCATTTGCTCGGCTATCGATGTTGCATTCCAAGGCTGATCATATAGAAGGCGCTTAGATGACTACACATAAATTCAAAAAAGACCGGGGCAAACTTTCGACTCCTAGAATCGATAGAGTCCTGAATGCAAGTCTGATTGATCTGTCAAGAATAGTCCAAGGATCCTTTCCAAGGCCTCGGGTTGTACTCCGTAGTGTTCACGGCCTATCACGCCCCGGCAGACCAATCTGCAAGTCGCAGCCCCACTGAACCTTCTAGAAATGGATGCAGATAGTTGCAAGACCTCGTTAAGTGACTCGCTTCGAAGTTTTGAACGTTAAGATTTCACTACATGCACACCCCATTGCTCTGACCGGGGCTCTAAAGAGGACATTAGGTGCCCACTCTCGAGGGTTGCACCCCAACTGATAGGATGAAAGATGCAGCTTCCTCCATCAAGATGTCTGTCTGTTGACACAGTGATGAGCCGCCGAGTGATGATTGTACCAGACGGTTATCCGTCTTCCCAAGAGGCAATTGAGCAGAGATCAGGAAGGCGAAATGAGGGAGAAATGAATGAGGCCGCCAGCGCCAAGGATAGCCAGCGAGGCGGGAGCACGGGCAGATACAGTGATATCTCACTGGCACGCTGGGCGACGCGGTTCATGTTGATGGGCAAAATCTGGCATTGAGTAAACTCGGGCGAGCTCTGCAGGTCCGCGATTTGGATTACAATCCCCGTCAAGGTAAAGTGAATTTCGTGATGAAGCTCTTTGGCGCATTGCCGAGCCGATGTGAATACGGGAAGTATGTGTGATGCATCCAGCGTGATACTTCGAGCAGGCTTTGTTCAAGACGCCGGTGCCCAACGGTGATGATGAACAGGCGGCTGGCAATTTCCTGCTTTTCATCCTCGTTTTTGCCCCCCCGCCTTCGTCTTCAACCCCCCTCTCTCTGTGAAAACGAACCAGCGACTGGCATGGCAGTCAGTGGATGCCGAACCCGCCTGGCTTCCTGTCAGGTTGTTCGAGGTCACTGTGGTCCCCGTCACTTTTCCTCGCGCAGCCGATAAACAGCAGGTGGCGGCTCGTCTTTCTTGTCCCATTCTTTTTCTACCTCCTGCTCTCTGCCTGGCTCGACCTTTTTTTTTTCGTCTCTGCTTGCTAGCACGCAGCTGTGGACGCTATTTGTCGAGGTTGCGCATAGTCATCGGTTTTGTGAGTCTGCGTGACGGCAAATTGGCCAACAAACTTCCCGGCAGACGACTCCGGTCACTCAGTCAGAACGAGACGCCAACATTCGGATTTCTTCGTTTCCTTCCATACGACAGGCGTGGCTGGCTTTCTTTCCATCGCCCCTGCCTCTACACCGGACAGCTGGATTGCAGAATTGCTCGGGACGGCCCATACCACGCGCGCTTAACAATTCATCGTTCATACGCCGTGCTTTCCCCCCCCTTTCCGCCGACGCCCTAGCCCCCTTTAAACAGCACCGCACGCCCCTCCACTCAAGTCAAGTAACCGGCATAACGCTGTTTCGGGACTGTACTCCCCACCAATCCAGCCTAGCAGGCCATTGCTCCAGGCGTCGCCCAGGATGATGAAGTTATTTGCTGGGAGCAAAAAACACTCGTCGGCTTCATCGCCATCGTCAAAAAAGCACACACACAGTTCCAGAGTGGATGAGCGCGACCCTGTTCAGACTCGGCCTCATTCGCGTACGGAATCCCTCTCGTCCACCAAGTCCGTCAGCGGCTCACACACCAAGTCTCCTCCCAAAAAAAATTCCCGGCCAGCGTCCTATCGGGACTCTAGGGAGGCTGACAAGTCGCCTTCCTCTCCCCGCCATACCAGATTGTCGCGGCACTCCACCGAGCCTTCGTCGTCTTCCTCCCGTCGCAGCAAAAGGGACGCTGACACCCACCCCCTCAACCTGCCTCCAGAGGAACGACGTCGGTTGTCCAAACTGTCCAACTCGGCCATGAGTGACCAAATGGACATCGACCGGGACCCGGACAACAGCGCTGCTTCACCTGCGTCTCCGCTGACACAAAACACTTCCTCGGCGCAATCGAACTTCTCCGTGCCTATCACCAGCGGGAGTCACAACAATAATGAGGCACCCGCTCCTCCGCCGCACGGGTCGAATCCATCCAGTCCTACACCTACACCGCAGGACGAAGCCGAGACCTACAAGGCTGCTGGGAACCGATTCTTCAAAGAAACGAACTATAACAAAGCCATTGAGCAATACTCTAAAGGTGATTCAAGTCAATGCATATCAGCCTACATGTTCGCATCTCGTCTATTTGTCTGCGTCCCATTGCAATCTGTGAAGCTAATATCTGTCTCGTTCATTTCCGCAGCCGTCGATCTGTTCCCGGACTCAGCGACGTATTTGAGTAACCGAGCCGCGGCCCGCATGTCCAACGGCCAATATGCCGCTGCGCTCGAAGATTGCAGTCGCGCCGCCGACCTCGAGCCACAAAACGCAAAGATCTTGCTACGACTAGCCCGGATCTACACTGCGTTGGGAAGACCTGAAGAGGCCATGACCACTTTCGGCCGCATCAACCCGCCGCCATCTGCCAAGGATATTGCCTCTACGAAGGAAATGTTGAACCACTTCGAGAGCGCCAAAAAGATATTAGAGCGGGGAAATTCCGTCTCTATGGTGCTCCATGCACTGGACTTGGCCGAGCGCGGACTCGGTTCTGGTGTCTCCAAACCACGCAAATGGCAACTTATGCGCGGTGAGGCCTACCTTAAGATGGGGCGTGAGAGTAATCTAGGCGAGGCTCAAAACATTGCCATGTCGCTCCTACGGAGCAACAGCCAGGATCCCGAGGCGCTTGTTCTTCGCGGCCGAGTTCTTTATGGTCAGGGTGAGAACGAGAAAGCGCTGCAGTCCTTCCGCATGGCGCTCAATTGCGATCCTGACTTCCGTGACGCTGTCAAATGGTTGAGGATCGTGCAGAAGCTGGATCGAATGAAGGAGGAGGGCAACGCAGCCTTCAAAGGCGGCCGATGGCAGGCTGCCATTGAGAAATACACACAAGCCCTCGACGTCGACCCAACCAATCGAGGTATCAACGCAAAACTACTGCAGAACAGAGCGCAGTGCAAAATCAAGCTGAAGCAGTACGACGACGCCATTGCTGATGCGGAAAAAGCTTTCAGCCTGGACCCCAGCTACGTCAAGGCCAGGAAGACCAAAGCCAATGCCCTAGGCCAGTCCGGCAACTGGCAAGAATCCGTACGCGAGTGGAAAGCCATTCAGGAACTCGAACCCGAGGACCGAACCATCCCAAAAGAGATTCGCAAGGCAGAGTTTGAGCTGAAAAAGAGCCAGCGAAAAGACTACTACAAAATAATGGGCCTCGAGAAGGACTGTGGACCCGACGAGATCAAGAAGGCCTACCGCAAGATGGCCATCAGGTTGCATCCTGACAAAAATCCAGACGACCCCGAAGCCGAAGCTAAGTTCAAGGACATGCAAGAGGCTTACGAGACATTAAGCGATCCCCAGTAAGTAGCAGGTGTCTTGTTCCAATCGGTCAGAGCCATGCAGGAAGCCGGTACTAATCAACACCATGAACAGGAAGAAGGCTGCCTATGACAATGGCGACGATCTGCTGGACCCTGCAGACATGTTTGGCGGCGGAGGCATGGGCGGCATGGGCGGTATGGGCGGCGGCATCGACCCCGAGATCCTGTTCAACATGATGGGCAGCCAAGGCGGATTTGGCGGCGGCGGCGGCGGATTCAGACCACAAGCCTTCCCCGGGGGTGCGACGTTCAGTTTCGGCAACGCCGCCGGCGGCCACCCGCGAGGGGGCGGATTCCCCTTCCAGTGACAACCCAGCAGCGACGCACCCGCACCCGCACCTCCAGACACCAACGAGGATGCTTCTCAGCGAGAAGAAGCAGTACCCGAGGGAGCCAAGTCCCGCTTTCGGCGGCAAGGCCAAGACGTAGACGCAAAACATCGAGAGACCCAAGACCAACTTATCGACGCAATGCAACGCTACGGCATGGTCCTCCTGGCAGCCCTCGTTCTGTTACCACCGCATCTTGTCGTCGTTGCTGCGTTTTGCATGGCATTGGTGCATTTGTTGATGAGATATGTCGGCCTGGCGTGGAAGAAGGAAGTCATCGGATAGAGACCGTGGTTCTGGAAGACCAAAGACCCTGCCACGCACTGCTGCACTACATTGAAACGGCGTTTGCTATTTCTACGGGGACCCACGGTGCTCTTTATGTAGTCCTAAATATGCATAATACATCAAATGTAGCCACCCGGTTATGCCGCTGGGTGTCTATTCCTGCTTTGGAGCCGTCGAGGGTTGTGATAACGGTATTGAGTGCGGATGTTGAGCTGACTTGGGCACATGTGTATACATGAAAGTGACCAAACCGTCCTATTGCAAGTTGCTGAACCTCTCATTGCGTATGGCCAGCTTATTGTGCCAAACACTCGCACCACGCAGAAATCGCATGTCCGCCCTGCCATATCTTGAATCGCAGACCTAGAAGGTCTTGAGCAGCTGCTTTGCATATGAGTTGCGTGCCTTCGATATGGATGCGAGGAGTATGACTGCCTCGGCTTCTCCGGACATTGCGTCCTGAGTCGATGTGCCGAGCGCAGCCTTGAGTAGTGAACGCCCAACAGCCATAGCTTGTGCGTCCTGTGGCGAGGGCGAGTGAAGCCCTCTTGAACACAACTCGCTTGAAGTCCGCTCGAGGAACCCCACATCAAGAGGATATACGGCCAACCCTGCTGAAGACACGCGGTCGATTTATCAGCAGACCAGCAGAAAACCCGTCCTCATCCACCATTCGCGAGCGTTTTCCCTCCCGTCTCGGCCATGACCTTTTCCACGTCCATTCGTACCTCGGGCATCGCCGCGGCCATATCCTGAGCCAGCACATCCCTGAACTGCTCAAAGGCGTTGCTCTTGCCCTTCATGAGCTGGTTGCCGCGGCGCACAAGCTCGACAAACTCACGCGTGTAAATGTCCGGGTTACGGCCGTTCTCGACATATTCAAGCAGCTCCGGAGGCACGGAAGGCAGAGCCGCACAAGAGGAGGTGACGTGGAGGGACTGGAGGGACTGCGAGAGTGTTTTGCTGTTTGATGGCTTAGCAGTGTGTCGTTGGTCTGGGAAGACGATGCACGCACATTTCGTCGGAGAGTACCTCACGGGTCGGCCGGCCGGTAGTGTCGTACGTGGCTACTTGGACCATGACTTGGTACAGGTCTTGGATGATGTCTTTGAGCTGCTCTGTTGGATGGTCAGCGAGGGACGAGACCGATCTTGATTTTAGGGAAAGAGGTGGGGGCTATGGCGTACGCTCGAGACTGTCGTGGTCGGCATGATCGAGAGGTGCCATGACTTTAGCGCCCTTGGGGATGGGCGTGTGGTGAGAGAAAAATGACCAGATGGTGCCGGTGTGCGACGGCTTTATTTCGACTCGAGCTTGAGGCTGCCAAAAGGATTCTACAGGTGAATCCTGCACTTGAGCCAAACAGATGAAGGGCACGCAGGGATTGCCTGGCAGTGATGCTGCTGCTTCACCGAAATGTACGGGGTCAAGGGTGGAACTCCATTACCAGCCTGAAAGGCCCGAGGTTAACCCGGGCTTGCTGCAAGTTCATGACCTCGATTACTTTGTGTAAATGCTAGTGAAGCGGGGCATCCGACAGGCCGTGATAGCTATCAGTCAGCCCGCGTATGTGAAGGGGACCATCAATTGTCTGGCTGGATGCTTTCCTCTCGAGCAGAGCCCACGAATGTAAGCCTTGAACGTGCGGGGAGGAAATGCTCTAAGCCGTGGGGCTGGTGCCTGATGATCGATGGGGGACACCGCACGTGGGCAGCGGGTGTCGGGCCGACGCAACCAGTGTGTCACGGAAACTTGGATTATGGAAAGAAGAGGAAACTTGCTACACCTCGTGTCACCTTGTGAAAGCGTTCACAGTACCCCCGGAGGGCATGGCAAGATGAGGAATCGCTGCTGCACGGTTCCGCGAGCTCTGCGCTCCGCTGAAAGTGGACGATCAGCTCTAGTCCCTGCCAAGCGAACTAACACTTCAAGACACCCGGCCATTCACATGTAGGTCGAGATCAAGCTTCCTGGGGTTTGCTTTTTCTTATTTAAGCTCCGGGCTCTCGGGCGACTACCGACGCAAGTTCTCGGCATGGCTATCTGCAGCCACTCGAATAATCTAGCCCCTGGCGAGCCGCCCTGTCAGCATGGCCGACAAATCAGAGACGTTCGAGGCGCAATGCAGCAGCAGCGTCAACCAAACGCCTTCACATGGTCTGGCCCATGCCGATCCATGACCGGCTCTGGTCCAGACCAAATAGCTCACGCCGATGGGAACATACCGCAGTTTCTCGTCTGGGTCCTCGTCCACCACCAGCTCGGTCAGCGAGCTTCAGTAAGCTCCTGCCCTCAATCTTGGGTCAGCACCTCGCAGCATCAACGGCCGTAGTTTGGGTGCTCGATCAATCCCAGTCCTACGCGAGACGCCACAGCCCATGAGCACAGGCTTGGCACAAAGCTGGCTCGTCAGTCTCGTTTAGCAGCCCTGGTCCTTCCTCGCGTCTTGCTCACCATCACGGCAAAGCATCCGATACTGCGCATTCTTACCTGCTTCGAAGGACGCTAGAAAACCCCGACGCTGCCATGGGGCCAATGCAGCCCGCCGGGTCGACTCAGTTTGAGTTCGTGGTTGGAAACCGCCCAGACCAGCTCAAGGCCAGCAAGCTCCGCTCTCATCTGTCGAAGCGCGCCTGGGCAGCTCAGCGAAAGCTAACTGACGACTCTACATCGTCGTCGTCCTCATCGGCCTCGTCTCCTGACCTTGTCGTCCCGCCAGTAGGCCCCCGTCGACGAAAGCCGCTCAAGTCCATCACGTACGAGTACGAGTGCGTCCCGGCAGCCGAGTCGTCACGCGACGATGCCGCAGTACCTCCTACGCGTACACGCCAGCAGCACATCGAGCAGGCTTCTTCAAGACCAATTCTCATGGACGCATACTTTGGAGGCATTCGCGTCGACCCCTTCAGGTCCTACCCTGGGCAATGGAAGCCGTATATTCCCGCCTTGGCCGACCACTGCAAGTCTCCTCTGACCGCACCAGCTTCCCAATTTCTTCTGTCCCACCCCTCGGCCTGCTGACATGGCATCCTCATCCCTAGACATCGTCCAAATGGCCCGTGACATCCCCGAGCTAGATCAGCCCGGTAACAAGGGCCTCCTCCGCAGCACATGGTTCCCACTCGTCACGTCGTCTTCGGCGCCCTTCAGCGTCGTCATGCTCCTCGCCGCCGCCAACTACGCTCAGGTAAAGAACGTATCCAATATAGGCTGCCACATCCTGCGCATGAAGCAGGAAGCCATCGCCGCCATCAACCTTGCCCTCCGCGACGCCCGCACCCGCACCACAGACTCCCTCGTCGGTGCCGTTGCCAAAATGGCCTCCTTCGAAGCCATGCACGGCGACGTCGTCTCATATAAAACGCACATGAATGGGCTGGTGCGCATGCTCTCGGAGAGAGGCGGTCTCGACAGCCTAGGCCTCGGCGGACTATTGCGCAGGATCATCGTCTGGATCGATTTGAACTCGGCTTTTCTGCTCAACATTCCGCGCTTCTTCCCCGGAACGACATTCACTGGCGTGGAACCGCCCACCGGCGTGGTTGAGCATCTGGAGCCCAACCCAGAAAGATTCATTGCTGTGTGAAGAGGGAATGCTGATTGCGCAGTCGCATGGCCGATCGTGTAATCGATTTTGTGACCGACTTTCTGACTGACTGATTGACCTTAAAAGAACGAGTCTGTATTCAGTCATCCGAGGCCGGCTGCGGCGGGTTTCTTGTTGGCTGGATACCTCCGTCAGCTATGTGATGAGAGGCTCCTAAGTCCTGAAGAAAAACTGTGACATCTTTCTTGTCATGTAAATCCTCATGGTATGGCAATATTTCCTTCTTTTCGTTGCTCAAAGAGTAATTCACACATTCCATTTGACGCTGGATTCATCATGGTCAAGCCGCGCGAAAGGCAAGGTCCGAGGATGGATTCGACATGGCGCCCCTGGTGTCTGTAATGAATTCATGAAGCGTACGCCACATCTTCGATGGGCTTGGCGCGTTTATTACACTGCTCGCCAAGAGATTGCCATATGAGATCAGAATGCCGGGTTGCAGAGTCTTGGCCCAACGAGAGGTGTCACAAAAGAAATTCCATATTCATAACGTCGTAATTTGTTCGGCTAGCTGTTCACCTCCTCCTTTGCGCGTAAACACGCTTCCTTCGTGCAAAAGCACGCGAAGCATCCATGGATAGACTCGTCACGAGTAGCACGCCGTTGAACACGGCCATCATGTAAAATGGCGCGCCATGGGAGAGTGAGTCGAAAAGAGCGCCGCCCAGCTTGGTCAATAAAAGAATAGCGACGCCGCCGCATAGCGAGTACACGCCTGCAATGGAGCCTTTGAGTCGTACGCGCGAAACAGAGTCGTCGTTGACCGACAAGTGAACCAGCGGCTCCGACTCCTCCGATGCCATCGAATCCAAGTCATCATCGTTGCGCAAAACAGACGGCTCGCGTCGCGGAGCGCAGGGCATACCGATTGCGATGACGCCTTCACCGAGGGAGCCCAGACTGCACACAATGGCGCCGATCTGGCTGACTCCAAGAAGTGAAACCACCAAGAAGATGGCTGGTGTTCCACCTCGCCCGTCCACGTTCTTGATCTCAGGGCTGGCCAGTTGCGGCAGGATCACGTATCCCACCACACCGAACACCGTAGCCACCACAATAGGATAGTTGATGCGCCCAGCGCGCCCCGAAAGATAACCAAACAACGGCGCGCATATCAAGCCCATGAGTTGCGCAACGCCCGTCAAAATGGACGACAGGACGTAGGCCGCCCGACATTCCTTCTTCAATTCCGGAGAGGGGTCATTGGGTGATCCCTGGCAGAATCCGTTGCTAATGAAAAACGTGTTGACGTACAGCGGAATGAAGAGTGAGATGGCAACAGTAGAGGCTCTAGCAACAAATCCCCCCAGGTAGCCTATTGCAATACGGGAATCGACAAATCCTAAGAGCACAGAATCTTTGATGAGGTGAAGGAATGGGATAACCTTGAAATCTTAGTTAACTCAAACACTAGATAGGGGCTTGGTCTTCCTCACCTGACGTTGGGAGGAGTCGTCTGATCCAACCTCTGGATCCGCCATGTTTTCTCGTTCAGTGCTTCCCAGAAGCAGCTTCCATCCCTTGTCTTCTTCTCCTTGCAAATTCCGTAAACCAACAAAGACGAAAAGGGCGATAACCAAAGATATGGCGCCGACGACGTAGAAGCTATATGACACTGCCTGGCCGGGTGTCACTTCATCAACATCCGCAAAAATTGTTGGCAGGGGCAAAAATAAGGCAAGTGCGACAAGGGCACCACAACCGGTAAATAGGCCAACGAAGCCTGCCAACGCTGTGGGTTTCCTTGCTGCTCCAGTATCGCTATGATGATGATGGGAACTGCGTGAGTCGTTCGATAATGATCGTGTATATCGCTCTGGAGTAATAGTGACTTCTGATTCGACCGAGAATGCAGCGCTCAATCGTTGGTTGGGCTTGTATCTCATCGGATCCTTTCCATTGCCTCCATCTCCTTCGCCTGTCAACGACGGCAGAATTGCCGTGACCATCGTGGCCCTAGACGAGAACATGGATCAGTGACAACTCGGCAGTAACCAAGATAGGATTTTGCTCACGCAGCCGACGCTCCCACCGCAAAAAAGATGCGAGCAAGCAGCAGTTGCGGATAAACATTCTTCGCTTGAACAAAGACAGCCAGTGCGATGCCAATGATCGTATAACCCATAAAGGCAACCCATCGAACACCCAAACGATCGGATACCAACCCCCATGCAGGACATGCCACCAGAGCAACGATCTCGTCGGCGAAGCCCAGCGTACCCACGACGTCTCCGACATTTCTCTTCTGCCCTATCAGATCCGTGATGACGAAAGAAACAGAGCTATTGAGGAAGACTAGGAAAGATATCGAGAAGAGAGAGATGCCGAGCAGGTATGTCACGGCCTGAAGAGTGGTCGTGGATGGCGCAAAGGGAAGGTGGCGTGAGAGCCAAGCCATGACGGGTTTTTTGATGTTTTCCGGTACTGATGCTGACTTCGATTATGCGGACTACCGTCGAATTACCGGTTAGCTGCGAGGTGCCAGGCAAAACCACATGATGCGCTTGGGTTATAAATGTGTGCTTGTTTGATTCTGTTTGTTTGTTTCACGCGGCACAAAAAAACTAAAGCTCCGTCTAGCTCCGTGTCCATGACGCACCAACGCTGGCGCCATGAAGCTAGAAAGATGGTATTACGTAAGCCACATCGCAAAGCAGGCAGTACAACAGTGCATGTCTTGAGACAAGTCTTTGGTTTTGGTGGCATACTGGTCTTGCTGACCACGTGAAAGATGCCTCTTGGGCTTGTACAAGCAACCTTCGACCAGTAAGTTTGCTGTATCGAAGCTGAAGCCATGCCCCAGCAAATGAGTCGTGTCAAGCATGTAGCAATTACCGACACCTATCGCCATGACTCCATTACCTCCTTCCCTGCTTCCACCTCGCTCTCTAATGCACCGCAAAGCTCCAGTATGCAAACGAGCGGACCAGAAGGTTTAACATCCAGATCGGCTGCTTACCAGGCCCAAAGCACTTTATGGTGAAGCGTCCTTGCACCAAGTCGCTCAAATTCGAATGGAGTGATCCAGGAGTCATTTGTTGGCAATTTGGCAAATACACTGGCTCCCTTCCAGGCTACGACCTGTTCGTCCATATCCCTGGCACTTCTACTCACGAGGATTCTGTCAAACAGATCGGGTCGTCTGGCCTTGATCTTCTCTTCAAGAACGACAGTGAATTGCGGAATCTTCGAGCCGCCACCCACGACCATGATGCTGCCAAGCAGGTCTCGGAGTTTTTTGTCGTCACCCTTGGCAGCGTTCTGAATGCTTGTGAGAATCGCAATATCGAGCGGCGCGACGGGCAGTACTGCATCTCTTTCCGCAGCGATCGAGGCGGCGCTTCGTGCATTTGGATCAGCAAAGTAGCCTGCAGGTGCTTGTCCAACTTGGGAAGCCTGCCCCGGCACCGGCGTGCCGGTCGCGCGAGAACCGCTTGGGGCAGGGCTGTCGCCGTTCCAAGCATCTTTTCCGGCCCCAAATATGTATGGAACCGGAGTCCCATTTCCTTCAGGCGCAGGTGAGCCAGCGTGTGAACCTGCAGGAGTTCCGTTCTCGCCTTTGCCGCCAAGGAAGTTAAATTGAGACTTCTCTTTACTCGGAGTGGACATTTCTTGCTGCTGCAAATGCGAGATGCCGCTCGTGGCCGACGTGATGGATGGCTTCACCAGAGCTAAAATGGCCAACTGGGCAGCAGATGACGGGTCGTCGGGAATGTCCACGTCGTATGCGTTATATGAGCGTTCGACTAGTTTCCGACGGCCTCTCAGCTTGACGCTATTATCAAAAATCGATGGATCAAAGACGCCCATGGGGGACAGTATGACCTCATCGTACGTCTTGAAGGTATATTTCCGGGTAGACTGATTGGGCGCGCGTACGTGAAAGTTGTACAGTTGTACCGATATGTCGGCCTGTGCCATGGTGCAGTGCTTGATTTTCAGCTCCTCGGCCAAGAGGAAGTCGTAGCGTCTTTGCAGATTAATGTCCTGATACGGAAAATTGTCGTACAGCATCATCTTGACGAACGTCTCCGTTATGTCGTAGCCTCCGTACTTCATGTTAATGCGAGAATCTTCTATGCAGAGACCATCCTCAACACAGGTCACCGACGTCTTTTGCGCGCCGACATCTACCACACAAGCTTGGGTATAGCCGGCACCAAAGGTCGCAGCCATGCTCTCTTGAACAAAACAGACCCTGTTGAACTCGAACCAAATCATGCACGAACGCAACACTTGTTCAACGTAGCGCTTATCGTAAAGGTCCGGGATGACAAAGACGCAGCTGTACTGTTGCCATTCGCTATTCGTGGTCAGTCCAAGTTCGTGGCGAAGTGCCCGATCCAGGAGCGTCTCGAAATCATCAAACAAATGTTCCTGACTGGAATAGTCGTCTTCATTCCAAGATCCGTAACGCAACGGCCACCATAGTTTGAATTTTGGCTCCGAATCGTCGGGAACGCGCAGAGCTCCATTGCCAATGAAGCATGAGGCCGGAGATTCGGCATCCTCTAATGTCTTGACGTCTGTCCACTCGATTTCCAGCGGGTCGTTGTGTTTCTCGATGATCTCTGGTTCCGTACGGCGATTGAAGGTTTGGACGAGTTCCTTGGAGTTTGGCAGCACTTTCCTCTTGTTGGCACGCATTTCAGACTTCAAGTCGCTGCACATCTTTAGATACTTTTTGGACCAATCTTCGCCGTACTGTTGATCCGTCGTCTTTGCCTCAAATTGTCTTCGCGGCAAAGCCTCGTACATTTCGGACTCGGTTTGAGGGAACTTTGAGGCCAAGGTGGTCGGGATGGTACGGGGCAGCGCATCGCTTGCAAAGCCAATGCGTAGATTTTGACTGCCTGGATGTATGACGATAATGCGAGAAGGGTCAATACTGCCAGCTGGTGTCGCGGTGCCGTCTTCGTCAGCGAGGTCCGGTACAGGCAAGGGAACTTCGTTGCCAGCCGGCTTGGAGAGAATGCGATCGCGGTCCCGGGCGGTCTGTACGAGTCGGTCGCGTGTCGCATCGCTTTGCAGACGCAGCGCAAGGATCTGATCATCTCGCTTCATATAGTCGCTGGTTTCGATGAGGGTTAGCCGCTGCTGCGTAAAAAACGACGTGATCATGACTATCGAGCTCACGTATAATAATTCTTTTGGTTGATCGGCGCGACATCCGGCCATGTCGTCAGCTTCATGCCATTGTCGGTCCTCTCCAGCCCTGGACACAGTGTCAGCTTGATTCTAATTGCAGTTCATATGTCGATGCTTGCGCGAAGGCACAATGTTCATGACGAACCCTCCCTGAGCAGCACCCTCTCAGACACTTTGCCAACCATGCTGACGGCTCCGTTGCGTCGCGTCCAGTCGACGACGTGTAGGGATGATTTCAATCAAAGCCGTCGTGACGGGCCAAACGTTTCTCGCGGGCTGCTCATAGACTCGGCCAGACGTGGACTCCTGTTGCCAGACGCACTCTGCGTCCTGAATACTTGCGGCAGGAGTCGCCGGAAGTGGGTCCTTCCCTCTGCCCGTCCGACGAAGCACCACAACAGTTCGTACATGATCCGTCTAACACCACTACTTTGCGCCCTTGGCCATGGGGCTTGACTGATCTTGTCGACAACGCCAGCTCCTCAATTGTGCAATAAGTCGGACACGAGTGACAGAGTCCGATTTTCTACAGGCTTGCTGTCCCCGCACGAAACCGTATCGGCGGCATAGCTGGCTTTTGCAGACGGGCATCATCACCAAACAAATTGCGATTCTGATGAATGACACTCCGCTGTGGACGTCCACAGGTGCACGGTGCAGAGCTCGAGATCTCTAATACATGACTTGATATGATTTCCGTGTCATTGTGCTTGCATCTCATATCGCCATGCGCCGGAGAACACATGTGGAGGTCAAGCAACACTGAGAGACATGTACATTGGTCAAGTCGCATTGCGAAATCGCAGCATCCGTGCCTTTCGGTCTAAGTACATGTACGAATGATAGGTCGCGTGGAATCAAATGCAATTCTACACTTTTCTTTCGCTTTTACTGCCATCTCTCTCTAACATTCTTCTCTGCTGTCGAAGTTCGTCGTAATCTGTCGACTAAATCTCAACATCTCCTATTCACCAATGACTTGGGCAGCAACGTTGTACCATTGCGGAATGCGCGTTTTCATGTAATCGCGCTCTTTGCAAAGCCACCCACATGTTATAGCATGACTGTTGCGTTCCGGTGCCATGAATCCCGGCTTGGCGCTTCGGCGGCTCCAGCAAACGGCGAATACCGGTGGTGCATTGATGAACTGACGTGGCGGAGAGGGTAGCCGAGATGCGGAATGACTCCAACAGCCGGAAGTAGAGATCCAAGCCTTCGGGATATGGTGCTGCTAATTCCAGGGGTCCTTCCAGTGCATATTCGTTCGTGCCTGATCTCAGCATAGTGGCTTTGCGATAAACAAGCACTCTTCAGATGCTATGCGGCTTAACTGATGTTAGTTGGCATGGAGTAGCTATCCGTCTCATCTCTTCCACGGCAGATACCGTGCTGCCTCCTGAGGAAAACGGAGTCTGCCCGTCCGACCTCAACCTGCGACGGCTCGGTGAGGACAGGCGCCAGTTCCAGTCCTGGACAAAAAGATCAGGGACTTCTGCCCAACTATGCGTGATCGTCTGCATCGAACGTTGGAAGATGTGGAACCCACACAACGTTGCGATGACGGGGGCCTTTCAGGATGGTAGCGCTCCATGGGTCAAAGAAACGTTCACAGCTTCGACGAAAGGCGAGGGAAACATCGATTGTGGCATCAGATCCTCCCACCTGTCTCTAGTCACTAGGTGGGAATCATCCATACCTCGCTTAATGTCAAACAGCTCCACGCACCTTTGCTTTTCGCTGTGAATCCAGCAAGGCTGCAATATATGTCAACGACTTACTCGCGAGGAACCACTGTCATCGACTGTCATCGCTCAGGAGACTCGATGCTCGGCCTTTGCCACGAATGCACTAATCGTCCTGAGACTCCCCGTTGTTTATTCGCGTATTTCTCTCGGCTGCAAGGATTGAGAGGCCGGCTGAGACGCGCGCTGTCAATGGGACGGGGAATTCCTCTATACATCAGAATTCTATACATGACACTCAAGGTCAAGATCCCTGAACCGAGTCCTGGCATGTTATCCATAGACAAGTAAATCCCGGCGAAGGTCTATGTTTCATTGTGCTTCATGGTCTGATCGACGGTAAACTTCCCCAACACGACGAGGTTCTTTCGGCAAAGAAGCGTGTCGATGGTGTTCTTTGTAACGTGTCGGCCCGCGTGTAGAGTTGTCTTCTTAACCGGGGCAATATAGCTGCCTCTGAGCCAGGGTGGGATTGCCTGTCCCGTGTCCATATGTGAGAATATATCCAAGAAAAGGTACGGGCAACTTCTGCTGCCGGTTCATTCCCGACATGCATCGGATATGGGTTCACTCTGGCGCATCGAGCTTGGCAAACAGAAAGGGTATCAGGCTTCGATTGCCGTCCCGACACCTTTGTGCATGATTCGACTAAGCCTGGATGCAGCTCAGCATTTTGATACTTTTCTGACTTTTTCCGTCTTTTCCCATACTATCTGCAGCCAAGCCTGTTCCAATAAGGCATCCATTCGAGATGTCGCCTGAGCCGAACCTTGTCCTCTGCACGCCTCAAGGTTTCGGCTGTAAATTGAGCCTGAGTGGAAGGCGGTGGCGCGTGAAATGAACGAGACGCCATGCAGATCAGGACGTTCTAGATTCAGCATCGAAGATCAATTGGATGAGTCGCAGAACGAAGAGAGGTAGTGTGGAGGTAGAAGGTCAACAGATGGCAGTTGAATAGACGATCACGTTTGCAGAACACGAAGCTGACCTGACGTCACTCGCGCCAATGACGTTGCTGCATTCCTAAGCACCGTTGCGAGCGGCGCGAACAAACAACATCCACCCCTTTTTGTCGCTGCCCTACCGCTCTCTTGCGTACCTCTTTGCGACGGATGTTGGAAAACACATGTCCTCTCCTGGCTTATATGTCGCAATTGATTCGCCCGGATATCCCTTGCCCAGGGATTTGCTGGGTCGAGTTTCCCGATCCAGAAAAACGAGGCGCTACCCAATCAACCTACCCTATGCCCCGAAGCCCGGATAGAGAGCAACCCACCCTCGTCCTCTCGTGACCGAAACACTCATGCGGCAGACAAGAAAGACGGGCATTCAAGGCAACGGCGAAACATCTAGGACATTCTGGTTTCTTTACAAATACTCATTGAAGCTCCTTCAGGCTTTCACCTCGTTACGTACCACTGTCTGCATCTCCAGCCATGGCCCCCATCCCGGTATATAGCTCGAGCCCCATTAACGCCGCCAAGCCGACGGGCGCGACGCCAAAGACTGCCGAACCAGGAGAATCGGACAATCGAGGCAAACTCCAGCCAGCGGCGACATCGACAGCGCCATCTACGACCTCTGTCGAAGCATCGCCTGCTGTCGGGCCCTCATACGCGCCAGCTCAACCTGGAGCCAGACCGTTCCTGCCTCAGCAAACGCCTGCAGCGCAACCTCAGGCCTTGGCCACACCCACACAAACCACCAATGTCAGCAGCTCGGCGAGGAACATTCCCCCACCGCCGCAGCCAGGTGCTGTTCCTGTTCCTTCGCCTCTCCCCCCTCCGCCAAAAGCTGGAGAAGCAATGCCAGAGGCGACTGCTATGCCGCCCCAGATGGCATATCAGCCACCCCACGCACCGCTGCCAATCCAAGGTCGATCATCAACTGCAACGGCCCTTGGCCCCCAGGCTCCAGCAGCGTTGCTTCAAGGACACCATCCGTCTGCAGGCTTCTCTCCTCAGGCCGGAGGGCCTTCGGCAGCGACCTATTATCAGCAAGACGCGAATGCCGCAGGTTACGGCGGCCCTCAGAGGTCGACTTCAGCAGCAGCGACAGACGGGCATCTGGACAATGAGACTAGTGTCTGGGATACGGCTAGGAAGTGGGCAGCGACGGCGGGTGAGAGCCTGGCTGCCGCGGAAAATGAGGTCTGGAAAAGGATCAACAAGGACTGAGCGCTGTCTTTACTGGTCCCTGGTCAGTATAAACATCAACGCGATAAAAATAAATGAGACTGAATATAAACAACCCGAGATGATGTTCGGAAATGATTGCCTGCCCCCTTCTGAACCCCCCTCCCCCTTGCTTTCCGCTGCAGGTCAGCTCACGCAAATGGGCGTTGTCAAGCCGGCGCCGACAATGGAAAGGACCTTCTGCAGCATTCCACGATGACGACGGCAACAGTCCCAGGTCGTATTGGGCGCGTGCCCCTTCCCTCCATTTGTTGTCACCACACCTCTAGTAAACAAGGTCAGCCAGTACGAAAAACATTACACAACACCACTAGAGATGGAGACGGAACTTTGGTCAAGGTCGAAAGCCCTTCCTACCCCCCCCCCCCCGTCCCCTCTTTCCTTTCAAGGTGACGCACGACCTACCGGAAGCAAGAGCAGAAATGTAAAGCGATCAGCAGATAGTCCATTATACACAAAAAACACCCTCCCCTGGCGTTCTCACAGTCCCTACAGTCGAACAATTACCCACCAAGGAAGACACACAGCGGCACATGGGTACCACCATCTTCCAAGTAAAGAGGGGGGAAAGTACCAAGGCCGGCGCTGCAACGCAACCGCTACTGGTTCGTTCAACTCTGCTGTGGAGGAGGCTCGTGTCCGTGACTGATTACTGCCGCGGACGTATGCAGGATTTGGGACAGCAAGCTGGGTTCGGACAATGCTCTCCGCACCCGATGGGATTCTTTTCCCCTCCCCTTGGCGCAGATTAGAACTCGAAACGGCCAAAAAGCCGCATTTTCACATCATATGGTCCATCATGACGGGATGTGCAACAACGCTGTTCCTTGTTTGAGGGCGTGATCTTTTCGTCCGAAGACGAGGAGAGCGAGACGAAGAAAGGGGGATTTGGAAGGAAAACGGATGCTCGCCCTCGCCCCCCCCCCCCTTCTCCCCCTCTGCTCCGACTCCCCTGTTCCCGGGGGCGGCCATGTATGCCGAAATGCGAGTCAGCCACAGAAGCAACATTTCCAATCCAAGGGGACGGATGGTTTAGTGTAGAATTCTCCCAGGTCAAGCACAAGACGACGCTACTGGTTCTACATCGTGCCAAAGCGAGTGGCGAAGGAGGAGGGTGGCAAAGGGTGGGAAACAGAAGATTCGTGCCGCTGAATAATGTCGCCGCCAACATCGTCTACGATAGAGTGGCACAGCCCCTTCTTTCCCGGCGCTTACACGAATCATCTGCCCACCAACCCTGATGAGGCCAATGTTTTGTTGACGTACGTGCAACTTGTATTTTTTCCTTCTCTCCTCATTTGTGTCTCCCCCCTCCCCAACCCCGGAAGCGTGACGTGCGCGTGGAAGGACGAACTTCCGAGGGGACTGTAATACGTGGCCGTGGCATGATGTACGAGGAATCCCCCCTCATTTTGCGCCTCTCACTCTGTCCGGATGGTCGTGTGACTACTGTGTGTGGCTGAAAGTGAGAAATCTTGGGCATTCTCGCGTGTCCCATGACTAGTTTAGATACTTGTTGACAATTCGGACATTTCTTTCTCATCGCCCCCTTCCCCAATTAGATTCGTTTCCAGTGAACGCGTAAGAATAGTAGCACCGCATTCTGGAAGCGCGCCCCCATCACCTTCAGGCCCCCTTCCCTCCTCTTTTCCTCCGGTGACCAGGGAAGACTCATGCCAAAGGTGAAACTCGGTCGGGGATTGTTTCCCTCGGTGTCCTGGAAAGACACGGGCACTTCAACTCTACTTCAAACGAGACAGCAATTTGATTCTTCATGCCGAGGTAAGTTTACTAATCCCTAAAACCGACATGACGGCCCTGGGGTGGAAGGGAAAAGCTCAGTAGCCAAGGTTCATGTAGAGCAAGTGTGCTGCGCAGCTCGTTCTCGATGAAGAATCTCAGATGCGATAAAGCAGCAGCAGCCCACCCTTTCCCCAAAAGGTGGCATGCCTGCTCTTTGCTCTCTCGATGAACAGACCTGGGAACACGCGTCGCGAACGGCAACCATGTGCCCACCACAGACTCCTAAGCCAAGCGCATGAGCTGCCAATTTAAATTAAACGTCTGACGTGTCCGGGGAAGCCGACGAGAATGTTCCAAGCCTTCGATTCCGTCTTCTGCGTTGGGACTGACAGGGAAAAAAACGGACGGACGACGACAGTTCATCTTCTCATTTAGACCGTTTTCCAACCCTGTCGCCAGACGTCGGATTCAGTTCGGACTGAATTTTGCGCGGCAGGCGAGCAGAAAGGGGGGAGTGTTTCTAGAGAAAAGTGCAGGGTAGATTGAGACAGATCTGAGACGTGAGCCCACCGACTGGGGCCCGTTTTGCCCTCCCCCACCCCACCTTTTCTCTTCGTTCCTTTTTCTTTTTTTCCTTTTTTTTTTTTTCCAACGGCCGACCCACCACGAGCTGCAAGAAAGGCAGAGCAGAAGGGCCCGTGGATGTCCACTTCTGGGTGACAGTTCCATGACCGGCTACCCTTGTCATTCTCGTAGGGCCCTGGCGGAGATCGGTGCCATGGATTTGTGGAATCGTCTGGTGTATAACACCTCCGTACTCGAGAATGTCAGTCAAGTCTGCGAAGGCGTGTGACCAAGGGAAAGGAGCGAACAGAAATCTTCAACGGATCGGATCGATCGGTTAAGGAATTATCAGGAAAACCACAAAACAAAAAAACCAGGAGGGGGAGGGGGCGGCATCGATCACGGTGCTTCAGATTCGAATGATTCGCTGTCAGAGGCAATCACATCAAAGAGAAAAAAAAAAAAAACGGCGGTTTGAAGTCTTCGCAACCCATGACCCATCAGGATGCTACCTGGTCCGGTCTCCATGTCCAATCCCAATGGTAGCAGCACACATGTAGTCGACTGACCCTTGGGGTTGTTTGGAACTTTTGCTCGCAGTGCAACATAGCATCGCCTGGCTCCTCTCGCCAATCTAGATATGGCGGGTCATCGCAGTCCGAGTGCTTTCTGTCGCCTCTCGACGGATTGCCGTCGTCTCATCCCATGCAATAGTCAACTCTGTTAAGGCTGAACGATGGATGGGCGCACTTCTTCACCATGTTTCCGAGCCCACTCGGGTCGCCAAATCTGGAACAAATGACTTGGCTTCATTAAGACGCATGACACGCTCATAACACCCTTGAGCCCCTCCGATCAACACTAGCATGTGGTAGCTGGTCTTTTTTTTTCCTGCTCTGGAAAAAGTTGTCGGCCGCATTCACAATGTTCCGTCATTACCGTCCCGTCTTTTTTGCTCTTGGCAACTTGGCTGCTGCCCATTCCGCGTTCCTGGGCGCTCGATTCTGCCGAGACACCTCGTGTCAGTCCTCGCCTCCCCTGCCCCTCCTCTCCCCCTCCTGTTCGAGCTTCATGATTACGCATGAGGCGTTATTTCCTTTGGCGTGCCTCGCTCAGCCTGAGCCTTTGTCAAGACGGTCCCTAGCTGTTTGACCACTTCATTGCCGACTGCCTCGGTGCCGGTGTTTCCGCTCATGTCCCTTGCGCGGGGTCCGCCGTCAATTGAGGCCCGGACAGAAGCTTCAACAGCTTTGGCCTCCTTTGGGCGCCTGGGTGAGGAATGCAACATCATGGCCACGGCAAGCATCTTCCCGAGAGGATTCACAATGCCTTGCTCAAAAATGTCGGGGGCGGAGCCTGGAAGATCAGATCAATCAGCACCGAAATGCACGTCTTCTTACCGGCCGTGATGAAGATGTCGTCCCGAGTGGTGAGACTGGGATCGACCATGCCGCCGACGCTAGCGCCAAGGGGGGTTTGGCCACTTAAGTGGAGATGGGAGATGAACGCACTGTACCGTGAATGAGCTCGTAGATGCCATTGCGCCCATCCGGCTCCCAAACAGGCCGCTGACAAGAAGCGCGGTACTCTCAGGGATAACGCTTGCCATGTCGCTGACGATATTGCCGAAGGCGAAGGCATGAGTGGTCAGCAAGACATCTTTGTGGCCTCTCAGATTCCCGATCAGAATCATAGCAGCACCATCATTAAGATAAGGCTCGACTGTGGGATCGGGGAACTTCTTTGCCAGATCTCCATCATCACGTCGGGTTACAGACGGCTCATGGCTAAAACATTAATCTTGTCTCAAGACCAGACGGTCTTGTCGCCGCGCGAGCCAGGAAATCAGCAGGACGTGCAATACGCTCAGTCTCCGCATGGGAGTTTGTCTACATGCTACGCCTGAGCTGTCGTCTCCTGCGGTCGCCAATTTGCGTGCCGCCAGTCAGCGAGCCAATAATGACGATGTCAGTGCCGGGACATCCTGCTGCCTTTGTTGGCGACGAGTCGACTAGGGATTCCAAGGCAAAGGAACAAGGGCGTATGTTTTCGTGTGAGTCCATTTTCTTGCGAAGCCTGAGCAAACCTTGCTTCGGTCTCAATGTGTCGACATCCCTTCAGGACTACCGTTGCCACAAGAAGAACAGCATCTGCGAACTTAGCGGCGTGAAGCGCCTCATCCATCAGTCAAAGGACTGCCCGTGGCGTCAATCGAGGACTAGATCCGACAAGGGTGTGTGTCAGCGTCATTACTCGAACATCAGAGCCCTTCTAGATGGCGGAGGCGGAAGTTTAACCTACACCTCCCAGCAAGCGCTTCTGAACATGATGGGCATACCGGCACTCGGTCCATGCTGCTCAAGGGCGCGACGGGCCTGTGATTTTTCGCCACGAAAATCATCGCCCATTTATGCGGCCGGCAATAAGATGAACATATTCAGGACAAGGGGTATCCACCCTCCTTGGGTCTTGCGTGACGAGCGACGCTCTCACCCTGATACCTTCTGCCACGACCTGCCTATGCGCCCCTTCCGTAAGTATCTTGCTTGTCTCTTTCCGTCGGGTTGCCGGTGACTATCGGGTGCTAGCTGTCGTGAGATGAATGACATACCTTCGGTCCGCAATGGTCACCACCAAATACGACAATGTTGTGCTCTACCGTTGTGGAACGCCAGCGGCTTTGACCAATCTGTGGTAGTTCAAGAATACGAAGGCCATCTGGTGGAAAGAAGGGGAAATCGTCCATCCTGGCTGGCATCCAAAACAAGTGAGCTTTGTGTTGGCAGTTGGCCCCTCCCCCACTTGCCGAGATCGGAGCTGTCTGCTTACAATCAAGACCTTTCACGCTAGACCGTGACGAGCCGGGCTGGGCTGAAGCAATCAGGAATTTCGCGCTCCAGAAAGGAGGGGCAAACCAATCTCGACTGCAGGTAGTAGACGTTGGAGTGATCTTGAGTCCATACCCAGATGATCAGCGATGCCTTCACAGCACCTACGCCCGAGAATCAAGCGGTTACGTTTCCTGCCCAATTCATACTTTACTTTTGTGACGGAAATGAGCCCTGCGTAAACCACATTAAACCAAGACTCTTCATCTGAATTGGCCGTGATCAATGACGACCCGCTTAAGTTTCAAAAACATTCAAACAAGGCACCCCAGTTGCCTGGCCATTTACATATCTGATCCTCTCGTGATATCGGCCCGTTGAGGATGTTCTCTGGTCCGTGGAGTGTTGGGCAGGCGTGTGCACCCTGAGCGTTGAAAGGTGGAGACTCGTCAGGCCGCCGTGTCACAATCTTCTTTTTTAGCCTCAGACATACGCACGAGAAACGACGGCATGGCGTGAAGAGTGTATGAGACGGCTGCAAAGAGCGTGCGTGCCTGGAAGCCGCTTGTACCTCATGATGCCACGAAAAGCCCGTTCAATCGAGAAAAATGCACTTTTCAATGCAGCCTCTTGTCGCTCGTTTGCCATCACAACCATCGTACCTCGAGATTTGAATTTGTCATTGCATCCTGTCCTGGTCCGCTAATATCATTCTCGACTTAGGCCTGGTCGCCCAATTTCCCAATAATTGGCGTTTGTCAACTCGAGACTCAGCTATATGTCTCTTTTTGTCATCATTGCTTTCGACAACTTGGCAATCATTCGTCGCCAACTCGGGCGTCGCAAGGTCGTTCTCACTGCCGCAACCCAAGGCCCACCACCATCAGAGCGCGGTAAAGTCCGGATGGAGCCACGTCGCCTCACGGACTGCGAGACAACAGCAAGGAACAGCGTTCTCTACCTTGGCCTTGATGGTACTGTGTACCGAAGCCTTAAAGTCCTGGAAATGTCGTGGGAGTCGGACTCTACCACGCTCCCGGTCTTGGTCCTCAGGCCCGGTTGTAATAAAGATCAATTGCTCTCGCTGCCTCGAAAGCGAGGCCAGGCCAGTCGGCCCTCAGAGATCAGGTCACCTCGAGTCATGACCCCGTCTTTCCCACTGCTGCCACTCGTTCCAATGCTCATCGCTGCGTGATCTGTGAATAGCATTGTCACCAGCTCCGCCCAAGGGTCATGTTATGGCCGTCATACTGCCAAGATGTTGACTTCCGGTCCCGATGACAAGGCAATCTCTCCCGACGTCGAGGAACGACCGCCTTCTAGAGTCTGCCAGCATTGAGTAACAGTTCTCATCGAGCCTGTTTCTTCCCGTGTACCATTGAGCGGGTTTCCCCCCTACCGTCGTTTCGCGGTGTGAAACAGTGGATACATTGTAGACGGTTAGACTCCATTCGGATGGGTTTGGGTGGTCCCGTACTCTCTTTTTCTTGCTTCCGATGATTTGTTGATGCCGCCAGAACCCCGTTCTCCAGAGGTCATACGAGAGGCTGTTGTTAACGTTGCGCTGACCCCATCGCCAGGTCAGTTTCGTGAAACGCAAGGCACATGGTCGCGAAGATGGAGACACAACAAAAGTATCTTTCCAGAATATGGCCATCGTGTAGCTTGCCGATACTTTGAACACGAGAGGACTGCTCATTGGCCATGATGCCAGCGCTCCAGATCCTTTGCAAGCATTGTCTGTGGTAGCCGTTCGGTCAGTGGTTTGCACTGACCGTGAGACGGCATATGAAGTGGTACGTTGGCTTTTTCACTTTGGCAGCCAAACAAGCGCGCGTAAGAGGTGAGCTGCCATGACAAGAAGAGCCACTCAAATGCCAATGAAACTCGAAAATCGCGCAACGCGTGGCAAGGATGAAGGTACTCTCAAGCGATGAGGTATGACAGACGAGGGCTGTCTTTCACACGCTGCTTTCTCTACGGCTCGTCAGGCAATTTGTCACCACACTCCATGACTTCAATCCGAAAACCATCTTGAAAGCACGGAAAGCAAAAGCAGCGAGCGTAGCCCATTTTCGTTCCTTTCCCGCAAGGATCGCGAAATGCCGACAGCGGCAGCTTTTGGAAATGGGCAGCGAAAGGCCAGCACCGTTTCACAACGGTGGTTGTTAGCGTATCGTGGCATGGATACGACCAAAAGTGGAGCCACAAGCTGCACCATCGGAAGAGACGTCGAAGCGTACCTGCCTATGACGAGGCGTGATTTTGCTGCTCGCCTCGTGCATCGGTGGGGATGGGGAGAGCAGAGTAGAGCGACCGACGCCCAGTAGGTAGGGGACGTGGGAGTTGTTGACAGGTAGCAGGGTTCATAACGACACCAGTCGGCGTAATGGCAGCCAGAACGGGCAGGCGAGGATCTGAAGCGTGCGATTGGTAGGCAGGCGCGGAAGGAAAGTAAATGGCAGACCGCGTACTACTCAGGGCCTTCCTTACCAGAGGTGTCCGTGTACTTTCTAGATGCCCAAGACTTCTCCTAACGGTCGGCTTGGCGATCAGCCAGTCGTCATTTTCTCATTGTTTTTATGGAGAGGTTGTCTGTCTGCCGGCCAGTCTTCTGCCAAGACAAAAACCGGCCTAGGGCTGGCGATGAATCAGTCCCAGTCAGGGCTGCGAGTTTGTAGAGGGAAGGGGTGGTCGAGGGATGTCTTGCCGTCGATTGGTCCGGTGGCGTCGCAGAATTGAGCGCAACCCCAGGCAATCCTAGCCCCGTGTCACCCCTGCCACGATGCAGAAAAGTTGAAGGGACCCCCCCCCCCTGAAAACCTCCAACCAAGCTAGGGAAAGACTAGGGCCAATCTGAAGAATATCGCTCGTGAGTAATTGCAATCGTCTTGTCATTCAACACTGAGCGTCTCGAATGCGAGCCTCGTCACTGCCAAGGTTCTCTCCGGAGCCAAGGAACCGCGCCGCTGGCTGAGTGTTGCTGTGCGTGGAAGGAGTATAGACGTTCGTGCATGCGCAAATGCAGGCTTGAGCCCGTGTCGGGCCGTGTACGGCCAGATACATTCCACCCATCACATATAGTAGGCGGCCAAGGCGTACATGCATGGTATTTCAGGTAGCCAGGCATCCATTGATGGCGAGTTCTGCTGAGGAAGGAGGTACAGGCCATCCTCAGCTTCCTCAACCGAAACCTACCTTCTCTCGCGCCTTCCACTAACCCCGGACGCCCTCGAGACTCATCCGTACTAGGTTAGCCCGTGACAGAGACATTCTAACGGAGGGAAAAAAGAGAAGACCTCCTCCAACTTGAAACCTCGAACCTGGAACCTTGCCCGTCTCCATGAAGTGTGCTCTGCTGCGTCCTGCTTGGGTACCCATCACTCGCCCCGGCCAACCCCCAGACGGTAGTCGCTCTTGGCTTGGATCGTTGAGCTGCTGCCACGACCTGCCCCCAGTTGCTTCTGGAGCTTCCACGCCCAAATGGCCAAAATCCACTTCGAGTCCACCGCCGAGTCCACCCCAGGTCGCCCTGGAGCTGTTAGGCGTCTGTCTGCCTGTCAACCCGATCGCCCTCTGCCACCCCCTCCGCGGCTGCTGAGACCTTCGCTCGCCTCCGAGTCGACGACTCTCCCGGAAGCTTGCTGGATACCACGGGGAGAGGGGAGGAAGGGGGGGGGCGGCACTGTTACCGTCTCCCACTCCCCTCCCGAGGGGTACGACACGACATGACTGACACTCCTCCTCGTACGCCTCGTCATGTTTTCGCTCGGGCTTGGCCTGGCCCTACTCAAGATGGCAAAATTCTCTGTCAGCCGGATCTAAGCCAGAGGCCCCGTACCGTTCACACTACTCGAAGGGCTGGTGATGCCGGCTTGCTCAGTGCCGTGTTCCGAGCCTGACGGTATCGACGACCTGGGGCAGTGTTGAGTGCCGCCATGAGCCACTCGGTAACGCTTGGCGGTCAAACCGGCCTCTTGCTCTGTGGAAAAACACCTTGCTGTGCAGAAACAAGCCCCCTCCTCCTAGATGAGCAGAATGGGCAGCACACCGAAATCATCCGGTCTGTTGTTTAGCGTCAAGCTGGCAGTCACGTACGTCCATGTGGCATGGCGTCTTGTACAAGACATGGAACGAGCGAGACGAGAGCGCGAGTCCGTACCCTCCCCCATGGCCAGACTGTCCGTCAAACTATAGCTCCGAAGATAAAGTCCACACGCTTTTTTTCCGAACTTGCTGCCGTACCCAGTTCCCAGATGCCGGGCCATGGCTGATGCTTTCCCACACCTCTTTCTGACTCTGCCCATTCTGGGCTCCCTGGCAGGCCCGTCTTTCGTGCGAGAACCACACCTCCCATGGGGGACCCGCCGTGTCGTTGTATATTTCGTCTCTTTTAGGCTTGTACATGTGCCCCGGTTCTTTCCATCTTGCACGATCTTTCTGTCATCGCCTAGTCCGAACCTAGCTGCCATTATCCAGTACTACCCACAGACACATAGTAGGCACACACGCGTTGTCTTTCTATTTCTATTCTTGTTCCTCGACTCAGTCGCTGCTCGTCGGCGGTGATATACGAAGGACACCCGACCCTCTTTTCAACTCGCTCGCTCGAAGCTCTCCGTGTTCTGCTTTCTTTACACCACAAGACTTCTGGGCCATTGTTCATCCCTCTTCCACGGCCTCGTCACCTCTCATACTCACAACAACGATCCTCAAAGAGGTTCAGTCACAGACTAACGCGTTCATTTCTGTCGACGAATCTGAAACTTGACCTGCACCTTCTCCTTCTGCGGCAACTTTCCTCTTCAGAATCGGCATTTGCCTCTTCTCGAATCTCACGGCTCGCTACTTCCTACTCTGTCGCTCAATTCTGCTTTTACAAAGACGCTATTCGTCGTCACCACCAGCATCGAGTAAGAAACCCTGATCCAGCTGTCCCGGTGCCATTTTCACTGGCCCTGCGGAATTCTTGATTTCTGCTGTCTGGCGCAGATGCTGTGCCAGCGAGTGCGACAAGACTGACCTCGCTGACTGTGCGCCAAGGTTCAGCAGCGAGCACAACTACTCACTTGTCGGCTCATTATTCCTGGCCAAATCAACGCGGTGTCAGCTCCGCTATCTGCTTTCGCATTCTGGAGCCGACTGACGTGCTTGGGGCGTTGCAGACACTGCATTATCCGATCCAAATACATCGCCGAGAGCGTTGTGCGAACCTCGTATCATCTCCCTTGTTCTCTGTATTGGCTCGGCCAGGCAGCTAGCCAGTGTTGATCGGGCTTGCAGTCAGCCTTTCTTTTCTGCCGTTGCCGACGTCTCTTAGTCTTTATTTCTAAAACTGGCGAAGGCAAGACTGCCCTGGATTCACCATGAGCGCCAATACGATGCATGGACACGATGGGCCGATTTCTGGCGGGACAATGTGGATGACGCCTCCAACCTCACAGCCAAGGAAAAGACCGTCAGCCATCTACACCGGAGTACCCTACGGAGTCGAGGATCAGAGCAATACGATGCCATCATGGGGAGCGTTGCCAATGCACCAACAAGCAGAAACGCCGACCTCGCGGCCACCTTCCGCGCCTCAAGACCCGATGCCCTTGTCAATGACTCCAAGCGGTGAGTGGCGCCTGTCCGAAAATATCTGAGAAATCTCTGAGGGCTGTTACTGACCGCATTGCTTTAGGCGGATGGAACCAGCCGTCCTGTGGCGAGATCCTAGATTTTCAGGGCTTGGAAACTGAAGGTCCCATTGGTCAAGCATACACTACCGATGAAGCGGTCCCCATCATTGATCTGAGATACCCGAATCAGTCACAAGAGTCGGGCAACGTGAACTTGGAGAGTGGTGTGAACAGACGGCGACTTTCGGGCTCTTCCCTGACTATCTCCACGTCCGAGCCCATCTCAGACGTGCCTACGTCTTATGACGACTTTCCAGCCACAATATCAGAAGCACCGTCATACGCCTCAGACTACCTTCCGGCTTCAAATCGAACATCCTTGATGTCATCGATTCATCTATCGCCGGTCGCCTCGCCCAGAGCCAACTCCAACAACCGTCCGGAACAAGTGAGGACCCAGAGCCGCGGCCGCGCTTCACCGTCTCCGCGACCCAGCGTTCGATCGGCGCCGTACAGCCTGGACACATCAAAGAACCAGCGATGGTCCACTGGCTCCTATGCAACCATGCAAAATCGACGCTATTCTCCTGCTGTCTATCACAATGGTCCGGAGGCCTACGGATCGCCTCAACGCATGTCCCTCCAAAGCTACCCACCAATGCCTAATGCCCCGGCTTCCTCTTTGCATATGGGTGGCTTCCATGGTCACTCGCCCCATCAGCCGTTCGTCCTACAGGGACAGCAGATGTTTCCACGACACGGAATGATGCTGCCGTCGCACATGCCACACCAGGGCATGTTCGAGCAGCCACCTCCGTTACCGTCCCAGGGTTTATTCAAGATGCTCCAGAGCAATGGTGATCCGCACTCCCTGCATGGTCATTATACGGATTTGTCCGATCCTCCGGATCTGTTTGCTGCTCTCCAAGAAGAGCAGATACCGCCTCCAGAGGAAGACATGAACCCGTCAGACCCGAATCTGATTCCATACGAACAAGATTTACGGTTCGAAGGCGATCTGTACACTCCGAAGTGGGTTCGTGGGCATGGCAACAAACGCGAAGGTTGGTGTGGCATTTGCAAGCCGGGGAGATGGCTTGTGCTTAAGAATTCGGCCTTTTGGTACGACAAATCCTTTACACACGGAATCAGTGCGGCTACTGGTTGTCCTTTTGAGGAACCGTTGGACACGCGACGTATGGATGGCAATCCCGATGTATGGGAAGGGCTGTGTGGCAGTTGCAACGAATGGATACCACTCGTCAGCAGCAAAAAGAAGGGCACTACCTGGTTTCGACATGCTTACAAGGTTAGTACTGCCCTATATTCTACCTTCTTCCCCAAGCGGTTTTCGAGTATGTCGAGGGATGGCTGTAAGACTGACTCAAATCAATGTGAACAGTGCCATACACACCAGAAGATCAAGGATACTCCCAAACGACGTCGAGAGACAAACAACAACCACCGAAATATGGTTGGACAAGCATCCAAGATGAGTAAACCAGACATGGGGGCATCGCAGGCACCAATGACACCCCAGAACGGTACGCCGACATCGAGCCTATCCAATCCCGCGCCCATGTCCATACCTATTCCTCAGCTTCATCTCAAGGCTTTTCAACCTCAGCAGAATATGCAGCAAATGCCGGTGCAGCCAGACACCTCCTCATCTGTGCCAGCAAACGACAATTACTGCATGCCTGCGTCTCAGCCTCTCCCGATGCCCAGCGTGGCGTCAGTGATGGACAATATGATCTAAAAGCCGATCCTGGCCTTGACTGCTCGATATGTCTTTTCCCTTGTCATTCTTGGGCGGTGTGATCTTCTCAGTTTGTTGTCAAGCCCATTTTCCCTTGTTCAGACACCCGATTAGAGCCAAAGCACTGGATTTTGTTTCACGAGCGACAAGGACACAAAGCGAGGGATGCACGATGTGATGATACCACCACAAAATAATTTCCGAGGAGATTTGATGCGGCGATTTAGTCTTTTTGATTATTTTCTTCTCTCATCCCACCCCCTCCTTTTTTTTCCAATTTATTTCCTTCACCATCTGTCGATTATCTTTCGGCAACGTTGCTCATGCTAAGGAGGAGGCATGTATAGATAGGCCTTTTCCCTTCTTCTTTGCTTTTTACTTTCTTCTTTCATCTGGAACTATGGCTAAGTGATGACACTCAGGTAGATAAGGCGATCGATAGAAAGATCATGAGGCCCGGCTTTCTTCTTCATATTCTCCCACTTCCCATTTATTCTTGTTCATTGTCTTTCTGGCCCAAGGATGGCCTTTTCTGTTCTCTTCTTGTAATGCCTGGCAAACGAACCTCCTGAGAGACGCGTGCCCTTCACTGCAGTCTTTCTCCTGTCTCGTTCTCTACTCTTAACTTCGAGTATCGTCTTCATTCATACCTTCGTGCTGCTGCGCAGAGGGGGGCGGGTTCTTTTCTCCCCATTTGTTTCCTGGGTTCGGGTATGTTCTTACCTACCCACAACACTTTTATGAGAGTGACTCTGCTTCCGGGAATGCTTGCATTTACGGTTGCACGGAAGTTGGAGAAGAGTCGTGTGTCGACGTGCCTCAGGGAAGACGGAGATGCATTATTCTGGGGACTATGGGGACGAGAACAATTGGGGGAGGATGGGATCAAGGGCGATAGACAGCTTTGGGTGTCCTTTTGAAAAGAGACTTACTCGGTATTGCATTCCGATTGACTGTAGCGCGCATAATGACTGTTTCCTGTGAAAGAACGGGCCGGACGGAACCTTTGAGCATGTATGCGTTGCAGTTTCACTGCATGCTGGCGATGCAGACGGAGATGAGCCCGCGCAGTTCTTCCATTCATAGGCTGAGCGAAGCCGTCTGTGCATACACGGCACGTATACTTCTGTACAACTACATGTTGGAATTCGTATACTACATCCTAATCGCTTGTTGACCAGGTCCGGTCGTACTTTCCCCCTTCTCCTCCTCCAGTATGAGATTATCAGGTTTCGTCACAAGAGCTAAGCCACTTTATCGCAATTACTGAAGACAAAGCGCTAAAGAAACCAAACAACTCCAAGGCATGAACCCGGTGTCTCCTTCCCGAATGGCAGGATTTGGACCCTTTGACGAGGTCCATGTCTGTTTGAATGCTCAGCTATCCAGCCCGTGCTTACGACTCGCGCGGCAAGGGATCCGGTCCAGCGTGGATCCTGGGCGATAATGCACCCCCTCTTCCGTAGCCCTTGTTCCCGGGAAATTCCCATCACTGACTCTTTGTCTTTGCGAGCATTTTGACACAGCCTGAGTTGGTACCCCGATGCCCCCAAAATAGATGAGCGGAGGGGGTGATTGCAGGATAATGGAACGGGGGGCTTGACAAGCCGGTTTGCTCGATTGCGCGGCCATTCGTGGTTCCTGCTCAAGCTGTCGGTCCGAAACGGCACCGAAGGCAGTCGGCCGGCAGGGCAGGGTGCCTCTTTCCATGGTGCGGCGCAGAGGAAGGTATCACCCTCGCCACGTGCGTTTGCGCAAGCAGGGGGGGGAGGGAAGTCTTGGTCAGGGCCGAGTGAGCTGGGTGATGATCGCACCGGAAGTGACGCCGTGCAAGGCCCAGCGTTGGTCGTGTGCGTTGCTTGCTACTACTGCATTGTATGAATCGGCACAGGGAGACTTGAGGTAAGTTTGCAGTTGAGTGCCTCGAGTCCCTATTGTCAGAGACTCGGTTGCCGGCCGCGACGTTACTTGGGAAGCGCCGAGTGCCATGATTCGGCAAGGTCGTCGGGTGGATTGTTGGGGAGCTACGAAGTCACGCGCGTGAATGCCCACGGTTATGGTGTGTTTCGTGATGCACTGTCTAAACTGTCTGATCAAAGACTCGATAAAATATGAATCGACTTCAATTGACAGTGTCAGTCACCCTCACGTTGGGTGCACTTGTGTTACAAGTCCGCTGCGACGCTGGCGCCAAGATTATTTTTCTTCGCCCTTTGACCGCACCGTGTCGGCGTCGTAGTGCAACCAAGGCCAATCATTTTCGGAGAAGGCTGAATGCATGTGACAGGAACGCCGTGGTCAGCTCGATGTACCATTGAGAAGTGCAATGACGGTGGTATCGTCAGGATCAAGCACTGCGTGTCCTTATTGGTGCCACCTCGTTCAAACTCGAAGCTCGAGCTGGAGCTTCGAGGTGGAACGATTTCGGCTGTCTTTGACGCCGCCGGACATGTCAAAGCCGTCGTGGTCCAGCTGCTGTCGTCGAACCAGGTTGATCATTTGCGTTGCCGATAAGCGTTTCGGATGCTGAGGCCCGCGGCTATCTCCAATGCCCCTTCGTCTCAAACCAACTTGAGCGTGAACGACGTCAGCCTGTCAGTTGCCAAAAAGTGTGATGGACCATGAGAAATGTGAGACGATGTTTCAACACCTGTCAATCAGGGCAAGCCGATTTGCATGTGGCGTGCGCTTTACTAGCAGTACGGACTACGGCGCAATGTCATGCACGCATGCGACGTGCGCCTTGGAACCTTGCTGTGATCTCTTTGACAGACTGGGACGAAAAGCAAGTCATGTCAGTCAAGCCTCTTCCTTGCGCTTCATGATTCACGACTAACGCCCGTCGCCACAATGACTTGAGGCAACGTTGTCAGGTGGGGGCCCCAAAGATCGAATTCTGGTCCTTATGCGTTCTTTACCATGTTCAAATACGGAGAAGTCGGTTAAAGTTCTTGCCGTTCTCCTCACAGTATCAATGTGCATGAGTCGCTGATTGTTGCGCTGTATTTTGCGTCATGGAGGGCATTTGCATATCGCCTCCAGTCTTGATGTGTGATCGTTGAACAGGCTCGATCCCGGGGGTTTTTTTTTTCTTGTCGCCGAGACACATGTATTGTGTTTTCCGCACGGAGCACGGAGGACTACTCCGTAGAGCTGTCTTAACTTTTCGCAGCGCGAACAGATGAGCGATACTGCCCAAAGAGGAAGCTCCATAAAAATGTAAGACATGCATACAGTCTTTACGTATCTCTCCAAGGCATGGGGGAAATTACCATCCATCAACCGCCAGGACGTTGGGAAGAAGAGCCGGTGTCTTCAATCGATGATGCAACTTTTCACCTACACCAAGGCCCGAAGATGGGTGTTTGAGAAGGAGCACAGCGTGTGTAATTGGGCAGCTGTGAGGCGGAAACAAAATTGTGTAGCCGCAAAGGACCTCAACGGGCTCTGTATCCAACGCAAATGACCTACTTCGCACTATCCTGGAATATGCCAAGCAGTCAGGCACTGTACTGGGGCTTTCGTGAGCCATGACGTAGTTGTCGAATCCGCGCCTCCAAAAACAAGGTCCTTACCTTCCATGTTTGTGTGCATGCGTGCTCGGCACTCTGTAAAAATACAGTTTGCAGTGTACTTTGAGCATACATTTTGCAGCGTTTGTGTACAGTTTACAGTGTATGTGTACAACTTATTGTGGATGTCTCCCGTACTTCGCATACAGATGGTAAGTAGTATCCCGAGATGAAAGACGTTGAGAAAGTCTGGGTTCACGCAAGTGTGCCTCAAACTCAGACATCAGACTCTGGATTGCCGATGGAGAGAACAGCCGAAAATGAGGCCGTTAGTTTATCCCGTCTTGCTCCTGCGATGGGTGACATAACAGTGCCATGTCACACCTCATTCCTACTGGATAAGCAGGGCATGAAGGCCCACGTTATGCAGGAAATTTGAAGTGTCTTGCGTGCTTGCGCACATGAGAAGATACCACAATGAGCAACGAGTGAGGGCGATGGCTTCTCCACAACCGTCCCAGCTCGGAATGGCGTAAAAGCCAAAAGCTTCAGATTGCAACACAAAATGCTCCAAGGCGAACGTCTTTTGCAAGCATAATTAAATGGGGTGACGTGATGCCAAAATTGATGCTCTCCATGGTTATTATCTCGCAGTCGGCAAGGCGCAGTACGTATTTTAGAGGGATGGGTGACAGGAGGATATTTCGGCGAGACTCCAAACGGCAAGAACCCCGTCACATTTTGGTGAGTCGTCCCTGAAGTCCGGCTGCCGGATGCAAAGGTACAAAGGAAGGAGCTACGCAGCAGAATCTATCCATCAGCCCGGTAGCAGGCGTGGGATGGGTGGGACTAGATCACATCAGATGTGCTGGTTTCGAGAGCGCTCTTGCCTCCATGACAAGCGAGAAATGTGTGATGAATGATGTTGACTCGTCGATATACAGGCTTATGGGCACGGGGCAGACAAATGTGCACCGCTGATGATATGCAGCTGTTGCGCAGGTAATGTCGCCAGTAATGGCGAGATCGAGATCGAGGACATGATACATACGCATCACCGAAAGGCCACATCATAGCGAACTGACTCGTTTCGAGCTCACGACCGTTGCCTCTCAATCAAAGGCATGGGAGGGATGTAGAGCTCATGAACCACGGGGTCTTAAAGAAATTTCTGCAAGGCGCGCGTGCTTTGCTTGTGCTGATTTTGTCGCAGGCGCCGGCCGCAGAAGGAAAGGGAAAGAAAGTACGGAGTACGAAGTGATACATACTACATATGCCTCTGCATCCCTGCGTGGCAGGAAGCAGCATGCCGACGTCTCCTTGAGCAACATGTCTTCTCCTCCCTGGAATGCTCGGCAAGCGGAAAACAGTGAATCAGGGACGGCATCCCGAAATGGAACAAGGAGACTCATGAGACAGATCAATGCGAGGGAAGACCGGGCGCGAGCAAGCATCTGTAGCAGGGCAAAGATGGGCGCCTCGATCGAGATCGAGCCAGCAGACTACAGATTGCGCCTCTCAAAAAGGAGTCACGGACTGCTCTTTCAACGCCGGCTCGACTACGGAGTAGAATGAGAGCAGTGCGGCAGATTTGCATTGCGGCGACGGCAGCCCGATCCCACATTTCGTCTCCGCACGGCGGATGGCTTCAGGAACGAACACATGGCCGTGGGGTGAGGTAGCCAGGCCAGGGAAATTCGAGGGCTCCAGTCCTTTGATTGCACGCCAGACGGCAACTGGGCCATTACTAGTGACGTCGGCAGACGACGGTCCATCGAACGAGGCTCAAGCTCGTATTTCGAGTCTGGAAATTAGGAGAGACAGGAGAAAAGAGAGGACAAGAGAAAGCAATCGAATATGGCCAGCAATTCGAATCACCTTTACCACCTGTCGTAGGCTTTGCCCGTTCCTGCCCATCGAGTCAATCCATGTGCGCGTTGGCATCCCTGCTTCGCCCTTTTTTTGGGAGAATATCTCTCGGGGCTCACCTGTTTAGTATCAGTGCGAGCTGCTCCACTCGTTTTCGTTGGTCGTCCGACAACGACACATCCAATCCAAGCCTGCTTGCTGAGGCAGGCGCTTGTCACGGCCCATCGCGCGCCCATCACCGCCAACCGATTGTCCAACAGTTTGCCTTTTCGCCGCGACCATCAGATCCTGGTAACACGGCTATCAGCTCCTCCTTTGACACTCTCGTCCCAGTATTCTCCGTGCCCGTCTCCTTTCTTCTCATTCTCAAAGTCTGGGATCCTGGACTTACGTATGTACATACATAGTATGGATGTACCCAGCTTGTGCACCTGACATCGGCAAGCGCCCATCAGTCACTATCCCTTGGACTCCTTTCTCATTTTCTCGCCTTCTCTGAGCATCATTCCCATCGCACAGCGACACGACGAGCTGCCTGACATCCATCTCCCTTCTTTTCTGCATTGTGAGCAGCGGGGCTTGCGCCCCCCTCCCCTGGTTGACTAGACGTTTAGCGGTCCAGGTAAAGCTCCGTCCGTCCCTCCCTTGACTCTGCATCTGCCTGCAGTCATTATGCTCTGCGCCGAGGAGGGGAAGAGCTGACCGAGCAATTCCACAAGAAAGTGCCTATACCCTTCGCGGAGGCTCTCCTAGAAACTTGATGATCTCCTGATTCTTCGTATCTTTCTGTCATGACTGTCTGCTGCCCGACAACCCTTCCAGTGCAAACAGCCTCATCTTTTCTGTCCTTGTACATAGACATCGGACTGCTGCACATCTTTTGCGACCCTGACAAACGTTCAATCAGCAGCCGTCTTCTGCGCTTTTCGGTCCACCATCATCTTCCGCCTCGGCCCTTTCTTTGAATCTGCGCACACCGCAAGTCGACTCTGTCACGAATCAATATTGTAATCACGCACTTGCAATAAGACTGGCGCGTTCTCGACAGCGCATCGCCATCACCGCCTGTCATTTCACTGTCCTTTATTGTCGCCGGCCATCTTCATCCGGAATGGTCTTTGTTCGGGCTGCGAAATAATAACTGCAAATTCAGCGTTGCTATGAACGAGGATCATCTGGCCGCGAGGTAAGCCCACACTCACCACTGTCGGCTGGGTCATCTCCACTCTGCACCACTCCTCACCGTCAATATCGATGTCCAACTGACAATTTTTCTCTTTGAACGTTGGTTGTAGCGTCCTAAGCTTTGGGGATTCAAACGCTATACCACCTACGCCCAAAGAGAAGCCGAAATATACAACATATCCAAGCCCGGCCTTCATATCAAGGCCTTTTCCAAGCCCCCTCGCCGAATCTGGGGATCTGCCCACTCGTTTTGCCGAAGAATACTCCGTTTTCAAAACCACCACGATTGGTGATTTGCGAGGGACTCGCGGGTCGTTTTCAGACTTCCACTCGCTGTTCCCAGAAAGTTTCTTGGGTCACAAACGCGTATCGTCTACCGAGGGACTTGGCGAATTTGCAGCTCAGCTGAACCATCTTCCACCGGCGAGCTCCATCTCTGACCACACAATTGCCTTGGCACATGAGCAGTCTTTCTCGCCAGGTAATTCTTGCGTTCAGCACGGCAATCAAGCGCCTCGCCGCAAGTCTCTTTCAAGTCCTCGTCTGGTCGAGACGTCTAAAGTGTCCAAGAAAGCTCGACGAGGCACAATTACGAAATTCGGTGCGGAACAAACGACATCACCGCAAATCACATTTCGCGCGCAGGAGCGTAAGCTGGCTCCCAAGCCCACCATGCAGGACAACGATGAACTAAGAACCTCGGCATTCGACGATTCTCAACAGCATGACATGGTAACTTTCATGGGACATATCGGCGACTTGCTGGGATATCCACAGTCGGCTCCCGCTGAAGGTCAACTGAACTTTTGGGATTCGTCCTTGGCCATGGGCTTGGATTTCGGTCAAACAGAACAAACCTTGTTGCCGGCAACAGCATCGTCATCTCATCGCCACACAGGCTCATATGATTGGAATAGTGAGATCCAGCTATTTCCAAGCCTCAGTCATGCACCATTCTCAAATCAGGAGAATATTGAGCCCGCAGTCCAGGACGGCCGAGTTGCATCAAACGGGTCAAAGTCAGACGCTGCATGTATCGGGACGGAGGCCTTGTCGACGCAAACCGAGTTTTCTCACACTATGTGCGATCCGTTTGGCATCACAAGTACCGGGGATGCGGTCGATCCTGGTCTACTTAGCCGTCCAACGAGCGCAACAATGGAACCAGACCATTTCGGCTCTGATCCGTTCGGTGCCGCTGAAAATGCCATCCTCGAGTCGGACAAGGCTCGAGGCTACGGTCACCACGCACCAAGCAACGTCAAGCGTGCTAAGAGGAAAAGCAAGGACCCTGATAGGCTGGACACAAGTTTGGCTTCGAAAAGACCTAAAATTGGCCGAAGTGTCAGTGATAGTCGATCCAGGAAATCCACCCGGGGGGGTCTGCTCCCGCCTTTGGCTCCTTCGACCAAACTCGCTAGCAGGGGCGCAGCAGGCGACTCGACAGGACGTACACCAGGACGAGCTTTGCCCTTCAAGCCCCAACACCGCCTTTCTGATCTTATGGCCATACCTGAGACTGCTCCAAGATTCCATTCAAGTACTTCGATACGACTAACGATTGACGCACAAGGGCGAGCGTACACAGAGACCACGTTTCTTCGGGGACCCTCACTGGTGGCCCGTAGCCAGAGCTCTATGGACTTGCCCAGGAAACGCGAATGGCATTCACCTACCGCTGACGATTCCGAAGATACTGATGATGAGCCAATAGAAATACCCAGCCGTCATACGTCTTTTACTGCCTCTTTTGCCCTTCCAGATCCTTGCAAGCCAGTGGGCTCGATATTTCACTCTTTGAGACGGATTCCGGGCGACAGAAGCAATGACAGTTCGGTCAATGGCGGGGACAGCGACTTGGAGATCGTACTCAACGAGAAGCCGGAAATGGATGGAGATGCTGCCAGCGAGTTGCAGAAGCTGGTGGAGAACAGGCACAAACGATCCTTATTTTTGGGAACCTTGAAGAAACATCGTTCATTCGCCAAAAACCCTCACAACTTCCCTGGCGGCATCATCTCGCCAACCAGCCTGACCGGATCCAGCTATGGCCAGGACAGCTGTGGCGTTCGATGCGTATGCAATAGCAGCCATGCAGATGAGACGGATGACTTCATGGTTCAATGGTGAGAATCTTCCATTGCCCTCGAGGCCGACGCGTGGTTTGACTAATGATGACGTCTCAGCGAATCGTGCGAAATGTGGCTTCACGGTAGATGTATCAACATTACTCAACGCACCATGCCATCGGTATTTGTCTGCGGATTTTGCGCTAATACACCAAATGCAACGCGACGACGTATCAGAGAGATTGAGCGGGAAAATGCATTGGGAATCGCTACAGTCATATCACCTCTGGCGAATAAATCGTTCCGGTCATTTCGATAAGCGGGACACTAAAGACATCTTCAGCACTTGAATGCTCTTCACGACGAGAATTAGGCTTGTTGCATGGCGGCGAAAATGGCCGCCATTTTATTGTTAGGGGGAAATTTCTGTAGCCATGGTGTAACAACGAAAGACCCATCAGGGGATGTGTCGAGAACGAAATAGGTCCTCTGTGCCTGCATTTGTGGCACTGATGTTGTTGCGTCAACGATGATGTGACGATGGACGCGAAGTCCACAAAAAGATAGCTTGGAGAATCGATAAAGATAATAGTAAAAGGGCAAGCGAAGCGCGAAAGCGGTCTTCGATCCCAGTGCTCTGTTTTGAAGTCATCAGAAGACCGAGTTCACACGTGAAGGTAATTCTAGCAGTAAGGCAGTCACGGCCAGCGAATACAAGTCTTGAGACAAAATCGACCATGTTCTTGAAGACAGCTTCTACGCGAGCAAGAGCCAAAACACGACACAAAGCCAGGACAGCCGCGAGTAGGACAAGCTAAAAGTACTGGAGAAGGAAAATTCCATTGGTGCTTTTGCCATCCAAGCCCTCAACGCCCCCAGTTCACGATGCCAAGCCCACCAAAACCACGACAAGGTCGGGGTAGCGTGCTACGCCTCCCTGTATGACAATAAAAATGAAATTTGGTCTTGCATTTTGCTTCTTCTTCCCTGCCTATTCCTATTTTTGGGGCCCTCAGCCTTTTTGTCCACTCAAATACACGATTGCTGAATACTCTTGACTGTTTGGAGTGGGAAGGAGACTCTTCTTGTTTTCTTAGTAAATTGGAACTTGCCGGGCCAAACTTCCCCGAAAGCCGCAGTTGGTACAATACGGGGTCACTCGTAAATCTCAGGTACGTTTTTTCTCCTTCAGAATAACACATGCGAGGCCGTTCTGGGGTATCTCGGCGCATACATGTTAGAAAATATCAAAGAGTACCGAGCCGGAGAGGCCCATTTGACGCCCTCCGAAGGGGGAGGGGAAGGCAAGGCCTGCTTCATTTGCTGCCGAGACTTGGGAAGGCGGACTCGTCCTTGGTGTTGATGGGAGCCGCACCGCCACGGGCGCCGCGGTAGCTGCTGCCGCGGCCACGATCGCTGCCACCGCGCTCACCTCCACGTCCGCCACGGGCGCCGCGGCCACCACGACCACCACCACGGGTGCGCTCGGGCTCGACGAAGCGAGGATCGAAATCGAGGGTCTGCTTGACCTTGCGCTCGCGTTCGCGCTGCTTCTTATTGCTGCTGCCGGAAATGAAGTCCTCGTCTTCGTTCTTCTCGATGGGCTTAGCATTGGCCCACTTCTTGTCCAGCTTGCTTCCCTCGTTGGGCCCGCGAGGCTTGAAGTCGTCTCCCAGGGCAAGCTTCTTCTCCGCCTGCTGGGCGAGGTAATCCGCGAGAGAGATGCTCTTGTCCTCAGGCTCGGCGGCTTCCTCACCAGCTCCGTCTTCGACGAGCGCCTCCTTCTTCTCGGCCTGGGCGATAGCATCACCAGCTTGCTCATCCTTCAGTTCAGCTTCACCCTCGGTGGCGCCCCATACCTGAGCCGTCTGCTTTTCGGAGCCGCTGGTAGATTGTCTGTCAGTTTTACTGCAAGAGGGAAAGCCGGAGGCCGAGAAGTAGAACGTACCCATGACCACCAGAGCGCGAGGTGTGTCGGTCGTCTCCCTCACGAGGGCGTCGAGACCCACGGCCTGAAGTTCACTTTTGTTAGCATTACATCCCGCGTCATGGAGAGCCTCAAGGCCGGACACAGTTTTGAGCTCATGATCAATGAAATGGAATGATCACTTACCACCACGGACACGGGCTCCGTATCCACCACGGGGGCCATCCTTAGGGACCTCGTCAGTGGATCGGGCGTGGTTGCGGTCGCTTCCAACACCCCGGTCACGGAAAGCTGTCGGTCACATAGGTTAGCCGAGTGGGCAAAGGAGGCCTGGATTTCTCCTGTGACTGCTTTCATATCGGTGCCAGAGCTAGAAGTTCACACACCTCCTTCGTTACCGCGAGGTCCTGCGCGGCGATTGCCAGTGCCGCGAGTGGGTGCAGCGGGAGCTTGAGGCTCGGCGTTGCGCTTGGTGGTACGTGGAAGTGCCTTGTCGACGGTCTTAACGGGTGCGATAGGCTTCTCCTCACCATCGGAGTCGTTTCCTGTCGAGGTTATGTCGGATCAGTCTGCAGCTCACAAGCATACGAAAGGAGGGCGTGAGAGGAACAGGAGAGTCTGTCTCAATTGTGCACTGTCGATCGTTTGGGGCGAACGAAAGCTATAGGGACTTCGTACCGAGATAGGCGAAACGGTTCTGCGCACAACATGTCAGTTACTGAATAATGATAAGAAATGTTCGTGATCGTCTGTTGGGAGGAGTCTGAGGCCGGGAAGTGGGAACTGCCAAACTTCGGGGCCGATGAACGTCAATTTTCGTGTCGTGTCACGATCATGACCCGACCTTCCGGGGACAGCTAGCAACTCTAGATGTATGCGATGAAAGCGCACATGGTAGCAGCAATGCGGCAGCCGCAGCTCAGAGCACCTGGGAAGAAAGTCGAACGAAGTTCATGAAGAGAGGGTGAGAGCATTACCTGAGAAGCGACCTGGGACATCTTGATGGCCTGGGATAGTTGGCTATTTCGCAATTGTCGGTGTCTGCGGTCAGATGCTGCTTGTGAGGAGGGGGAAAAGACGCTTAAGATCGCATGACCTCGAAGGTGACGGAGCGCTCAAAATTGTCTTTTCGAATTGGGCGGGTGAAGCACCGACAGGAAGGGGTGAGGAAACGGTCAGTCAGGCAGTATGCTGTGTCGACTGGCGTGGTGATGATGGCAACGGGAAGAAAAGAGCAGCATGGCAAGATGCTCCGCCGCGTAACGGCTTTCGATCGGCCCCAGAGACCAGGAGCGTTTTTGTGGCGCTTGGCAACGGTACGCCTGCCCGCAGCAGCAGACCACACGCAGCTGGCCCTGGCCCACCTTTTCGCTTAATTCCGTAATTTTCGGTGGTGCACTCGTCTTAGGGCTCCATGCGTGCAGTGCAGCTGTTAAGAGTCGTCTCCTGAAACCTCCTGCGACCCTAACAGCCCACGGCCCAGACGAGCCGTCTACCATGTGCCACACCATGAGCCACAGCTCCTCGACGCTTTACAGACGACGGAAGAGACGCCGTTGACATTGGGAACTGCAGTGGGTCCCGAACGATTTCATCGAAATGATCATGTTGGACCGATCTGTGTTTCATACTGCATGTTCTCCATCACCCTCAAGCTGCGTCTTTCGGGCGTGCAACCAATTGGCGGCCCGTACTTTCAGAGACATTGATTTTATTTATTTATTTATTTATTTATTTATTTATTTTTTTCAGAAGAAATATGTTTTACGAATTGGCTCTGAAGCCTGGTCGGAGCATCGTCGAGATTTTCTGGCCCCTCGCTGTGAAGAGGCGTCAGTACCGGCCGCATGCAGCATGAACCCGACCAAGTAGCGTGCAGACGCGGGGGACCATTTCTTCACTACTGATTTCAAGGCCAGCTTGCGAACGACCGTTCATGTTGTGTCAGATATGATGATGCAGGAGGTGATCCTGAGCAAAATAGCAATGCAAGGCCGTGACCGTGACCATTAATCATTGGCTTACCCTGAACGACGGAGGGGCACGTCACGTACTGTTACCAGATCGGATATCCTCAGCACAATTCATCTTGGGGGACACGCCAGTCATTCCGGGTCGGTCTGGCCGATATAATGCTTTGACAGCTTTTCCAAGTGAAGACAAATCTTGATCGCACTTGCTTGAGTAGCTGCATTTTCTGAGTAGGTTGACTCTATCGATCTCTTTGTCTGTGCCCAGGTCCTCCCAGATCAGCTTCACCGCGATTGGACCAGTTCAGTACAGTGCTGAGTTACCACTTGGCTCGGATCTGCAGCGAGCAGCCTGATGAGCGTGATGCGCCGTGACACCCGCGGCAAATGCAGACGGCTGATCTGACGCGATTTCCAGGTCTGCCAGAGGAGGGACGCGCATACGACCTTGAACTGTCGCATTACCCCCGTAATATCCTGTCGGACGTGCACGCAGCTGGTCGCCGTCTTGCTGCAGGAAGCGCCGTTGGACTTGAAACGGAAAGGGTTTTAGCGGGTGAGGTCGAAACGAGCTTCCATGGACAGGGTCGTTGATATTGATCCAAAACTTGACATTGTCTTCCACGTCTCCACCCCGCCATTCCTCAATACTAAACGCCGTCATCTGTGTGATACTCAGCGTCAATGGCTGCTCGTCAGAAGACCAGGGGGACCGCCAGCTTACCGCCCTTGTAGATGACCTGTCCGAGCCCAACTTGGCCTTGTCTGCCCACCGCTGCGTCGTCACTCCACCGTCCACTGCGTTGATCCTTTTCAAACCCATCTCGACAATGTCGTCGCCACCAAAGTCGTTGACTTGGCACTCGGCAAAGCACAACGAGCATAAAGGCGGCTCCGATACATCACACTTCGCTTGATGCTGGTCGGTGCCCTCGCCCGTAGCATATTCGCTCGCGGACGTTGGTAGGCCAGTCCGTAACTTTGCATCTCCACAGAACAAGCATCCGTAGCATGACCTGTGCCAAAAGCACCAGCCGAAACTCACGCAATCGGTCTCTCGCATGATCATCTCGCCGCATACCCAGCAGATCGAGAGGTCGAGGATTGTGGTGTAACAGTTGCTGCAACACAACCGAGCCGATGCTCCGATCACTCGAGGTCGTTGTGTTGAAAGACGATAGCAGAAAGTGCAGGTGAAGAGACGAGACATTTGTTGGTCGTCTGTCCTCGAGAATAATATTTGCCTATAGATGTACAGAAGAATGGTCGTCAAGTCAATAAGGTCCATGCAACTACTGCCGGGCTTGGAAGTACACAATCCGAGGTCAACAGGTCATTCCAGACATCTTTGAGATCATTGATTGATCGGACTAGTGATTTGGAAGGAGCGACGCCTCCCCACCTATGTCTAAAATTCCTTTGCAAGACATTGGCAAGTTCCCATCTTCACCTGAAGAATACAGCTTATTTTGTACACGCAACTCTCACAATTTGAGCCCAACGCCGTATCCACCTCCCTCTGTCAGCCAGATGCCGACGTACCAAATCGACCCAAGCAGCCCGAACCCGAAAGCCTGGGTGTCGAATGCGGACCGAATATTCCAAGTCTCGCAATATGCCAGACTTGAATCTCAAATAGCAAACTGTTCACTCCCCGCGTACATATTCCGGATGTGAGCAATTGACAGCAATTGACAGCAAATCGACTCGTCTCAGCCGTAACTGCTATTTCGCAATAGTGTAGCCTTCCCTTTAAACCCATGAACATGTTTCGCGCCGCGACTTCTCCATCCGTGATCTCAACCGCGATGCTTTGGTTGAGCCAGCATGTTCAATCGGCTCATGGTCAGACCTGTAGATCTCTTGACAGGGCTTATATGACGAAGCTTGGACGGAGTTCTCCCGGGGGTTCCTCCAGGAGCTTGAGTGCGTGAGCCTTTGAGGGGCGTTCGGCCAAACGAGCGTGACTTTGCAGTACTGAGCTCGCCAGACTTGATGAGCCGAGGCGCCAGGAGTTCCTGGCCTTCTGGAACGACCTCGTTCTTGCGTTTCTTTGCAGCTCGGCCACTATCGGATTCATCATCGTCTGAAGTAGCTCGGTGGCGTTTTTTGTTCTGCATACCGTGGGCTGTCCCACGAAGGATCTTGATAGAAGACGGCGATTCGTTCTCTTTGTTCGAGTGCGAGCTCATCGCTTCTGGAGATGGAAATTCTCCAGGAATCTTGAATGAAGTCGCAGGGTCGTTGACTTGTCGAACACCGGATTGTCCAATAGATGCACCAAATTCCGACGAGAAAGTGCCGCCAAGACCGATGGGGTGATCACTTCCAAGGATGGATATTCCTGCTTTGGAGGCTGAGCCATTCAATGCCGGGCGAGGTCTGGGGTCCAGCAGATTCTTCTTGAGCGGTGAGAGATCAGGATACAATGAATGACTAGCAGTGAGATCCTCGCCGGCAATCCGATGCTCGAATTCGATTTCCTTGAGTGCTGGGCGGAACTTGAAATTGCTTGTCCGTTGCGGAGACGGCGAGTTCTGGACGTTCTCGGCAGTGACAACATCGGGTGTGAACTCGACCTGTTTGGCTAGTCTGCGACGTGGTGTTGTGAGTGGCGCATGGGACAACTCCTTGACAGACCTGGGAGCGCCAGGAGTTTGCGAGCCTCTGGGAGCTGGTATGGCACTCGGTGCGTTGTGTCGTGTGATCTTCCTGCTTTGGGGAATGGACTTCAGCTTGGTACTAACGCTTGGGCTGATGTTACGACGCCTCAGAGCAGTGACGTTGGCGCCAGCGGGCTTCGGGTCAGTCAATATCGAAGCCTCGGTCAGATCCTGATAGAGCGCTGGAGAACATCGGACACGCGACTCGGTGAGTTTTTTGTGGCCGCCGGATCCCTGAGCAGGTCGGTCCTCTGGCAATTTCTTAGACTTTGCAAGCCGAGAGTAAACATCAGACTTTTGCGAGGATGTGCAGGCGGATGTAGGTCTAGTCGAAGTGACATCGTCTCCATGGTGTTGCTTGTGTCTCTTCGCAGATGGCGTTGTAATGCCCTTGTTGTCGAGGCACGATCCCTCCAGAGGGGCTTTGCCCCTGGGATTCTCTATGGCAGGCTCTTCGACGGTGTCGTTGTCTCGATTGGTGGGATTCGCTTTTCGCTTAAGATTTTTACGAGGTGGAGTGTCTGGCGCCATGATCGAGGCTGCCTTGCCAGTGGACTTGTAATCATCAATGCCCCTAGAAGACAGAGAAGTGTCCAGCCTCGCATTGGTAGGGTGGCCCTTTAAGAGTTTCCTAGTGTCAGAGCGTCCCTCCTGCGCTCTCCACGCCGACGGATGGTTCTCAATCGAGTCCATCTTCTTGAACACCGCCATATGAGCGGCACTGAATCGTCCAGTTCTGCCTTTCGGTTTTGCAAATGGTCTGTCTGCAATGTTTGCCACTTCTTCTGCCTGTCGCGCAGCGACCAAACCAGCCTTAATCTTTTCAGCCTGGGTTTTGATCACGTCCATCATCTGATCAGCACCATTGCTCAGACCTGAGCTCGGTGCGTTCTGAACAAAGCGAAACTCAAAGTCAGAGGCAGGCGTAGAATTGACCTTGGAAGGGGTTGCATCCTGTCCTGATCCTAGACGTCCGTCCTTGGGAACGTCGGAGAAGCCCAATCTAAGCGCAGACGAAGGGAGGCCACAGCTCGAATGATATCTGCTAGGGTGCATCTCGCTACGAGGAGGCTTCACTGCCGATGAAGCCGGCGTTGTCGGTTCTGGCAGCGAAGGCGACATGGACTGATCAACAGCCGCATCCTTGACAGCAACCTTTGATGGCGTTTCGTGTGTCTCAGCAACGGAGCTCAACTCAGGAGTGGCCTTGCTCTGCATTGACACGCGTACATCAGCGATCGTCAGCTTGGGGAGTTGGGGCCGACCAGCATCGTGACTGGTCAGTCGCGTGGACGAGCTCTACCGTACCTTAACAGCGCTTGCGCTGGCCAACCTGGCCGATCGTCGCCGAACTGGTGACATGCCGGCTCAGCCTCCTCTACGGGATACGGTGAACACGAAATTGAATAGGACTGATTCTGATCGAGCCGCAGGGCGGACTAGGGGGGTGGGGAGCAAAGCGGATGAATCTCCTGGGTGGTCTTGTATGATGTTAAGTGGATAAAAAAGACGAGCTGGCTTTGTTGACATTCATGCGGGTCGCGCTGTTTACTTTCGCATGGCCTGAGCTTCGAGCTCCATCTGTGGGAGACCGCGGCACGTACAGTGATAGGTGTGAGGTGGAGACTGTACCGCCGCGCACTGTGCGGAGGTACGGTTGTTCTCTCAATAGCGTCTCATTCAAAATGGCGGTCTGGTATCATCCGTCTTTCTTCTTCATTCTGTCATTTGCCGACGAGGAGATAAGCGAACGAACGTGCAGTAAGAAGTTCACTTCATAAATGATCCAGCTTGGCTCCCATGAAGAACTATCATTATATTTTTTGCATTGCACGGCTCGAGAATGTCCAAGTGCAACATACCGAAACGGAATATTTGTGCGAAACGATTCCACGGGTGTGGGCGCCAATGAGGCTGCGTGAAGCAAGGATGAGGCCAGCAGTGAAGTTGAGATTCCCTTCGGCGCTTTGACTCCCGGTCCTGTTCTCGAAGCCTGATCCAGGCTTTCCTATCGAGAACCTGCGATGTCCGATGCACCAATCAGATTTAGGCACGATCGTAGTTCCGCTGCAGTGCACGGAGGTTGCATGCAGGGTCCGCCATGTTGAGGCTGATGGAGTAAGAGCATACCATCGGCGACAATGGAACAGAGATCACGCATTGCTGGCAAGGCACCAGGAGTACGACCAAGTCATCTCTGGCAGGCACTGCGCAGATCTGGGAAGTGCGGCAGGGACAGCTGTTTCGTAGACTCCTGGCGATTGGCCTCTGAAATCTCTGACGGATCAAAGCTATAGGAAGCATGAGCATTCGTATTCATGAATAAAACATCCGTCGACGATGTCATGGCAAGGCAGAGGTCGATTTGACTCCATTTGAAACGCAGAATCTTGAGAAGCATTATGGTCCGCATTCACAAACTCACGACCGCGACGAGGGTATTTCTGACACTGTCGCAGGCGTTCAGTAGTTCAGTTCACGAGTAGGTTGTACGGGGTTATCAGCCAGCGTGGCTCCTCGAGAGCAGAGAAAGCATTGTCGTCTTTCGTCAAGCAGCCGGTCGTGACACATCAATGCTGCCAACTCTCTGGCTTCATAAATGCAAGAGTCCTCAAATACCATGAAACTAGTCGTGGGCGCCGACGATGCCGTCGCTCTTGCTGAGACAAGGTGGCCCTGGAGGTATATCCCTGTCGAACTCATCGGTCGTATAGCCCAATGTGCACCAACCGGAGCCGAGCACCGCCTCATGCGAGACGATTTGCAAAAGTGGAAGGACGTGGACAGCGGCGATCTCGAGCAAATCCGGTGGGATGAGCCTTCTTCGCATGGCTTTCGAATGATACGTAGGGTCACCTTGCACGCGCTGAGCTCCAAGCGACGGATTGCTGTCCAATGCTTCCCCATACGAGCCGGTGCCGGCATACCAGGCTATCTCTTGGCAATTGATGTTCGATCCCACATGCCCACAAGCGTTCAACGGGTCGAGCGCAGTGATACATGATCGATTGCTTTGGCCATGACAAGCCGATGCATACACACGGTAGGTTGCAGCGTTTCACCAAGGTCAGAAGCTTGGCGCCAGATCGCCTGGTCAGGGCTGCAGAGAAAACCCGAGAAATTATTCTAGAAAGCCGCTCACGACACAGTGCCAGGCAATAATGCTTGCCTCCGCTTGACTTGACTGGGCACGCAGAAGCGTATGTTTCAGACCCGCGGTCTCTCCTTCACCTGTCGCATGGCCCATAGATCATACACACCTGGTACGTGCATATGATTGGTTTCTGTCTCCTTTGTCAGTGCCATCAACGAGACAGTGATGAGCAAGAATCACGAAAGGAATCGTCATTCTATGACTGTCACCTTACTCAATCATTCTGTCGATTCGACGCTGTCGACGAATCTCAAATTTTCCACTTGTGCGTTGTTTCAGCTAAGTTTGACCGCACGGTGATGGTGGTCGTCAGGACGCATAGCTGCGGGGGCTGGCAATGCTCACCAGTTCGATTCGTCAGATTTTGTACGGCTAGTGCCACACAGGTGAGAGCAGTATTACAACAGCGCTACTACTGGAGGCATCTAACTCTTATTGCGTTATAAACCAGCTTGCAGGGGTATTCATGGGGCCTCAGCATGTGTATAGAGGACGTCACCAAGCCAACGGCGAGTCGGAAGCCACGTTTTCGAGCAATTGCCGTTCCTGCCCTTCCCTCCCAGGCCGAGTGATGGTGCCCGTCAATTTGCGTTCCGGCAAGCAGCGGCAGTCCTGCGCTGGCGTGGGCGGGCAACATACATACATATGTATGTGAACAGTTCGGAAATTTGCCCGATCCCCGAAGAGCCACAAAAGACTGTTTTCATGGCCGCCTTGTGCCGAAATTCCGAGAGACGAACTATGTACGTGAGGTTGGTTGCCTCCTCCGGGGTCACGACTTCCAGAAAGAGGGCCTGGGCCGTTGGAGAGCACCCAATTTTCGACAAGGGTTGGCGAAAGCGGGGAGCACATTGGAGAGGGGGAAAAATGCGTCAATGCCTCATTGGCCACTCTGATGGCTAGTTTTTTTTTGTCCCTCTTTCCCATTTCGTTTGCACGATGAGCCTTCGTTTGCTATTGGTCTGCGCAGAGGGGAGTGATAATTGATTCACGGTGAGTCGGGAACGGGTCGTCGGAGCCGCGAAAGGTTTTCTGTTCTCGCCCCTCTCTCATCACCCATCTCCTTCTCCAACAGGAGCTGGGCAGCTCCAACTTTCATGTCACTGGTTTGCCTGTCGATACGAGCCGCGGGTGCGAAATATTACCTTTTCTCGGCTGTCAGACGCCACCAACCGCCGAGGCACGTCTGATGAGGGCTGGTGCATCGCCTGATGCATGGAGAAATTCGGCCACCGAGACGAGCGACGCGGGGAAGACCAAGCCATGCATGTTGGCAGCTGGGCTGAAGCGTGGCATCCAATGACTGGTGATCCATCACGAGACTACATCCGACGGAGTTGCATTGTGGGTTTACGAATGCTGCCTTAATTCGACCAAGACTTTTTTTTAGGGCCTTGGTTGAGTCGGCTGGAAGACGAGACAACAATGCTCTAGGCTGTCCATGCGATCGACAAATGAATCAATGAAACGCAACAGATCATGACATGTTGTAATGAGCAGCTCAGACGCAGTGGCATAAGCGGCCTATGTTGGCAGCCCTGTGAAGTTGTGCTAATTTTTTTGCAGACTGACTCCGTCGTAGGGCCCGGCGAGGAGACAGGGGTGTATGCAAGAGGAGCCTATCCAACTTGCAGCGGATGTTCATACTACAACATTACAGCACCACTACTTTTCCGAGGCCGACCTCGCTCCACGGACTGGGGCAGGAGGGAGGGGACCCGGGGGGGGGGAGGGCTACAGCGTGTGGCGCTGGGATCGGCCGGGGGTGGAGGGAGTGGAGGGGGTGGAGGAAGAGGGGACGAAGCACTCACACCAGACTGGACACTGACGGGCGACGCAGTGCGGCATAGGGTCTTAGCTGGCCCGGAGCATTATTACAGGTACTCGACGGTGACCCGTCCCGTTTTGAGGAGAAGGGGGGGGGGGGGGGG